>VZSE01003324.1:14716-28483 GCA_013398275.1 Promerops cafer | reverse complement strand
GGGGGGATGTGGTCCGAGAGCGTGGAGTAGGTCAGGGAGCTGCCCTCGTCACTGCTGCTGATGTACTCGCTGCTGCTGACATCGTTGGTGACGTAGCTGCCCTGGTCATCCTGGAAACTCATCTGGGTGGGCACAGAGCAGGGGCTGAAGGCGGCACCTCGTCCTCCACCCACCGTCCTCCATCCACAGCACCCCGGCGTGTCCTGCCCCTCCCTGCCACCTGCAGAGCCCCAGGACCTGTCCCCTGAGCCTGCACGAGCTCCACACCCAGGGCACCAAAGACGGTGCTCCGAGTGATGCCTCAGGTTGTAGCTTTTATATTTTTCAGATTCTGGACGGCTTTAGTCCAGAATCATATCAGGGGATGGCAGCTCTCTTCACAGAGCATGGAGACAAAACAATTCCTTCTCTAGCTGGGGACCAAGGACAAGTGATCCAAATCTCAGGCCCAAGAGCACAAACAACGTGGGCTGAAGAGAGAAAAACAAGGAGGATGGGATTTCATAACCTAAAGCTATAATTGGACAATTAACTCCAATATGCAAATGGACCAGAACTTATAAAAGTGTGAGACCCTGTGACCAGTTGTCCATTTTTTGGTGACCATTTCGGGTCCATCTTGGGTGTGGTCCTGGCTGGGCCCTCGTGCTGCCCAAGGTGTATCCATTGAGGATATCCTTCTAATAAATCCCTACTCTACTCTTTAACTCCGTCTAGTCTCTGTTCTAGGTCAGCCTTCACAAGGCATCAGCAGCACCCCACGCCACGCTCACCTCCTCGTAGTCATTCTCAGGGGTGAGGAAGTCATCCACGATGGTGACGCGGTGCCCCAGCTGCTCGCTGAGGGCGTCCAGGAAGCGGTCGGTGTCGCGGCTGCGCGGGGGCCGGGAGAAGGTGAAGAGCTTCTTCCGTCGCGACAGCGGCGAGTACTCGCGGTGCTTGGGCGACGGGGCCGGGCTGCTGTCCAGGCTGACGTAGGGGTTGGACTCGGTGCTGCACGGGGAGGCCACGCTGCTGTGCAGGCGGTAGTAGCAGGGCTGGGTCGCCAGCGGCTCGCTCGGCCACGCCAACCCCGGCTTGCGGCCACCTGCGGGACAGAGCCGAGGGTGCTGCAGGGGCAGCCTGCAGCCCCCGGGCACGGGAGGCAAGGAGCCCGAGGAGAGGAGAGGGAGAAGGGAGCTCCCCAGGCTGTGATCCCACGGGATGCACCATCCCACGCGCCACTGCCCCCCGGCAGCCGCAGCTCCGCAGAGCCAGCACCGAGCTCACACGAGGAACCAGCACTGCTGCCTTGTAAAAGGCACCAAGAGGACGTTGTCTTCTCCTCCACCTGCCTGGCCAGCACCACCCACAGTCACCTGAGATCCCCCGGGAGGTACCTGCAGCGTGAGGCAGCTCCGGGCCGGGGGGTGATGTCCTGTGCAGGGCAGCAGTGCCCACCTTGCCAGCAAAGCCGCCGATGAGGCGGTTCTCCAGCTCTGCGTAGACAGCCGACATCTGGGGAAGGACAGAGAGCTGCTGCCATTCCCGGACCGAGACCTGCCGTGTCCTGGGGACAGGACAGTCCCCACAGACCAGGCTGCCCAGAGCAGCTGTGGCTGCCCCACCCCTGGCAGTGTCCCAGGCCAGGCTAGACGGGGCTTGGAGCAACCTGGGACAGTGGAAGGTGTCCCTGCCGAGGGCAGGGGTAGGATTGGATGGGCTTTAAGGTCCTTCCAACCCAAACCATTCTGGGACTCTCTGGCCCATCAGTACCTGTCTCTTACTCTTTAAAGGGGGGCTTCACCCCAGCCCGGGCTACTCTGCCTTGTCTGAGCCCCCCCTAGAGCCTCTCACTGATAAGGCTGCAAGAAGACACTGGCAGACATCAGCCTCATTAAAGGTGACTAATTGCCCAGGGAGGTGACCTCAGAGAGGGGCTCCGAGGCAGGGACACGGTCAGCCCCCTGCAGATATTTACCCACAGACACGTCAGTCCCTTTTTCCTGCTGCCCTGTGCTCACAGTAAAGGAATCAAACTGCCTGGCTGTGGACACACCACCCCACACACGTGGGCAAGGCCCTGCCAGAGCTGTCCCCCGCCCTGTCACACCATTTTGGGGTTGGGTGTCTCCGGGAGGGACGTGCCATCACCAGCCTGCCTCTCTCCAGGGATCAGGCGAACGGGGACCTCCACGGTGTCACTGCCTGCAGGAGGGAGAGGCAAACCAGTCACTCCTCTGTCTGTGCCCCCCAGCCCTGACCCACAAAGGGCCCCCTGTCTCTTGCTGGGAGCCAAGTGACCTCCCTGCCCCAGCTCCCAGCTCTGGGGGTCCCGAGGGAGCAGTGCAGGCTGGGTTTAGGGTCAGCACGACAGTTCCAAGCTGCTCTGCTCTGCCCTCGGGGCAGCTGAGGACAGGGCTGCTCCCCACAGCTGGCCAACATCTGCCCAGACACGGCTCCCCTCCAGCACACACAGCTGCTGGCTGCTCTCCGTGCTCTAATCCCCACCAGAAAATCTCCTCAGAGCCAGGTTAGAGGATCTCTCCCCAGGAAATGTCCCAGACCCCCCCTGAGCTGAGGAGCACCACACGCTGGGGAGGTCCTTAGGGGGGTTACGGGGAGGTCATGGTCAGGAGCACAGGTCAAGGGCCCTTCAGCATCAGCCAGGAGCGGTGGGAACAGGCAGGTCTGTGTCCCCCAAAGGGAGGCAAGGGCTTGTGCCACAAATGGGGTCTGTCGAGAGTCTCAAAGTGGTCCTGAACCATGATCTCCTTCCTCACGTGGATTTCACAAATGTGGCTTTCCCTGTTAATTTGATGGACTCTGAGAATCTTCAGAGGGAAGCCATGAATTTTGCCCCCAGAAGGGAGGGCCCAGACCAGCAGGACCAGTTCACATCTGAGTAATGGAAGGGGTTGGAAATAACATTCAGCCTTATGATCAAGTGGCCTCTTGAGTTGGTTCCTTCCTTGTGGAATCGCTGTCCCTGGAGATGTCCAAGGCACCCCTGGATGTGGCACTCAGTGCTCTGGGCTGGCTGACAAGGTGGGGATCACAGGTTACACTCGACGATCTTAGAGGGCTTTTCCAACCTAAATGATTCTGTGATTCTGTTTCTGAAAACCTGGATTTCCAGCCGATGCCTTGGTGCTGGCTCTACTCTGACCTCCCTCTGCCTTTGCCTCCATCTTTTCCCATTGCTCATGCTTAGGAGTAGGTCAGGAATTTGGCTTGGGGCAGAGCAGGACACAACCCCCAGGTCCCAGCCCCCAATCACCCACCTGCTGCCCCCTCCTCAGGGCGGGGGGTCCGGAGGCTGCCCCGGCACAGGGAGGCCCCTCGGACGGAGCTGCGGTACCGATCCTCGGCCTCTGCCTCGGCTGCAGCAGGAAACACCTCCGTGAGGCACAGCCATACCCCACAGCTCCCCACCGCTCCTCGCCCCGGCACAGGTACCCCCAGGGCCCCCCAGAGCTCCCCGGAGCCCCCCAGGACCACAGGACTCCCAGCAGCTGCCCTTCTCAGGCAGCCGCTCGCTCCACCCGCGGGGAGCCGAGTGGGTTCCGGGTGCTGCTGCCAGCCCAGGGCAGGGATGGATGCACAGAGATGGGACATCCAGTCCATCTTTCCAGCAGGACTGGCATCCACCAGCTCACGGCCACATGAAACTCCAGCCCTGAGCTGGGCTGGTCCCAGTAAACCCTTCCTGCCCTCAAGGGAAAAGAAGGAAGTGGGGCCAGCCCTGGAATGCTGCCTGGAAGGAGCACACGGTCCATGCATCATGCATGTGCAGCTCAGTGTGGCAGCTCCAAGAGGCTCAGGCTCACAGCAGGATGGAGGGAACGGAGCATCCATCTCTGAGGCACCCAAGAGACCAGCACTGGGACATGGGAGATCACCAGAGTTGGGAAGGACCAGCCCAAACCCAGAGATCTCTGGCCGTGGTGCCTCCAGGCACAGACACACACAAAGGACCAGAACAACCAAAACTGCTCATGCTCAGAGAGTGCCCCGTTCACCTGGGACACTGAGAGGAGCCAGGGACCAGCCTGGAGCTGGGAACAGCAGCCTGGGACAGGGAGATTTGTCCCTGTGCTTCCCTCCTCCCCTGGCTGGGCTTCCTGCTCTGCATTCCTGGAATGCGGCTGTGAATGTTCTAGGTTGTACACGAATTACAGGGCATGGATTCTTGGAGATCCACAGCCCATGGCTGAGCTGTGATTCTGCACACACAAAGCAGAGGTGGCTGAGTGCAAATCCAGTGAGCAGATCCAGTGTGCATGGAGCACAGCACCCCATGCACAACAGGAAGGATTTGCACCAGCACTTGGAGCTGTTTCTGTTTTCTGCTGAAATCAGTGTTCCTCCAAAAAACTCTCTTCAAACAACACTTCTTTTACCTTTGCTGAGTCTAAAATTAACACATCTATGTGAGTAGCTGAGAATAGGAAAATTGGAAGCAATTAAGAGTGCAAACACACAGATTAGGCCATTTCACTTCAAACCCGCTCTCCCCAGTGCACCGCTGGCTTTGTGCTGCCACAGAACCAGGTGAGGGTGATGGTGAGGGGGCAGGGGGAGCAGGGACAAGGGGGATCACCAACTGCCTTTGCGTCTTTTTGGGAGAGCAGCACCACCTCTTCCAACCATGGACGTTCTTGTGACATCCCAAGGGACGCCGTGTCACCCTTATTTTACCTCTCTGCTCTGAATGCTGCCCTTAAACCAGCTGCTCCCTTCCTGGACTTCCTCACCTCTAACGACCTGAGCAGCTTCCAAAAGCCTTTGCTCCCAGAGTCACCCTCTCAGGTACAGAGAGTTTCATCCCAAAACTACACCAGCACAATGGACTGAGCTCCCAGCACCCATCAGGACACAATGTGTCCGTCCTGGAGTGCGGGCACTTCCTCTCACCTGCCAAGGCCTTGTACCCCAGAAACCTGTCAATCTTTTGCTGGCAGTGCTCCTGCTCCTCGTAGGTCAGCAGCTGGTAGATGAACTGCCAGAGGACTTGCTTGGCCGGTGTGTCCAGCACCGGGTACACATCCACAATGAGCGTGTCAATGTTCCTGCAAAACAGGAGCAGGGGGCTGGGCAGTGAGCACATCCCTCCTCGCCGCTGCTCCCCAGCCCTGCCCTTGGCACGGACTGATTCCCTCCCTGCAGAGGTGCAGGGGTTAAAAACCATGGATGTGGCACTTGGGGACACGGCCCGTGGTGGCCTCAGCAGTGCTGGGGAAAGGTTGGACTCAATGGTGTCAGGGGGCTTTTCCAGCCTAAGGGATTCCATGATTTTATGAGTAAGAGGGGTGGGGGAGCACCAGAAAGCAGAGAGAAGCCCTGGAAAGACTTGGATTTTAGCCAGCTGCAGGTAAACAGGCTGAGGGAGAAATGCACTGAGGAGGGTGGCTGGGCTGGCAGCTCCTGGGGCCAAAGGCTCCGTCTGATTTTGGTGTGCAGAGCAGGGAAAAGGGCTGCTGGGAATAGCTGAGCACCCCATCCCATGAGGATAGAACAGCCTGCAACAGAATGAAATTCTGCCCTGGCACAGGGTGCCCAGAGCAGCTGTGACTGCCCCTGGATCCCTGGAAGTGCCCAAGGCCAGACTGGATGGGGCTTGGAGCAGCCTGGGACAGTGGAAGGTGTCCCTGCCCAGGGCAGGGGGTGGAACAAGACGTTCTTTAAGGTCCCTTCTAACCCAAATCATTCCATGATTCTGTGACAGACTCTGAGAAAACGCTGCTGCAAGACCAAGCAAGGGCAGGAAACGAGGCCACCGATGGAATCTGGAGTGTGCCAGGGGATGTGGCTGATCTCTGCACAGGACAGGGGGGATGTGCTCCACGGCACGATGAGGGCTCTGCCAGCCACAGCCACTGCCGTGCAGCCACCAAGGAATGCTGCAGCCAAGATTCTGGGAAGAGTGAGGAGACAAGGATGGAACATGGAGAGATCTTCTGAAAGAGGCGGAACAGGGTCTGTGGCTGTCAGGGACAGCCAGGCAGCAAGACAGCCCGCACTGGGGGATAAGGGATAAGAGGTGACCAAATTAACCTAAAGGAACCAAAAACTAAAGGATCCCCAGGCAGGACACCTGGACTGAGATGAGCTCGTGCACAGGGAACACCTGGCTGGGGAGCCTGGAGAGCACAGGGACGGCAGAGCTCCGTGTGGCAGCAGAGCTCGTGTGACAGCCTCCCAGCCCAGGCATGCCCCGGCTGACAGCGAGCCTGGCACGGGCACTGCTCCAGGCCAGGGGCCAGCGGGCCAGTGGAGCTGGCACGGAGTTACCGATGTTGGAAGAAGCCCTCCAGCGCCTTGCAGACGGTGAAACGCTCGGGTGGGGTCAGCAGGTGCTCCAGCTGCTGCGTGAACGTCCTTCCTTGGATCTTGATGCTAGAGGGGAGAATCTCTGCAACCCACTGCAGGGAGGTGAGGGCCGAGGAGCTGCTCGGGGACTCAGCAGAGTCAGAGTCTGCAAAAAAAATATTCCATCTTTCCTTGGTTTCTTTTGAGGGCAGTGGAGCAGTTTGAGTGCCACTGGCTGTGTGCTTTGAAGTAGGTCAGGTTGGATGGGGTTTGGAACAGCCTGGTCTAGTGGAAGGTATCCCTGCCCAAGGCAGAGGGGTGAAATAAGATCATCTTTAAGGTCCCTTGCAATCCAAACCATTCCAGGCCGTTGTGGCTCTGTGGAACAGGGAGTTGCTGGGGTTGGTTTGAGTGCACCTGCAAACGAGTTGGGGCGTGCCAGGGCTTCTAATGTGGGGCTGAAGGGAGTCCACTGCTCCAGAGGGAAGAGCCAGTCCCTGGCTCCCAGCCTGTGCATTAGGGAGCAGCACCCCAGCAACACGGGGAGCCTCCAGCCTCCACAGAGCTTGGGAAGTGCGGCAGGGACCGCGCTGTGCCCGGGGGGTCCTGCCCTCCAGAGACACCCTCCCTGCCCCAGACACCCTCAGCTCCCATCCAGGACTGATTCCTGCAGCAGGGTAACAGTCCTGCACAGCACAGCCGCGGGCTCTGCGCAGCCGCCGTGGGTGCAGGGGCTGGATCCCTGCGGACAAGGGCAGGCACGCTGCACAGCAAGGACACTGGCGAGGGACACCGAGCACAGCCACACTGCAGCACGAGCCCTCCTGGAGAGCAGCCAAGCCCGAGATCCAGCCTGATCCCACAAAGCAAGGGGCCACATGCCCTGGGGAGAGGAGCATGCCCCCAGGCAGCGCGTTAAACCTGCTCAGCCCACGGAGGCGCGGCAATTCCCTCCTACACCGGGAATTCGGGAGCTGGCCCGGGCTTTCTGCTCTGCAGACCCTCCTCCCTGCACTCTTACCGTTGGAGAAGTTGATGATGCCCTCTTCCACCACCAAGGTGGGCATGGCCCCGCTGCCCTGCAGCATCGACACCACCTTGTCGTGGGAGCAGTTCCTGTGGGCACAGGAGAGCCCGCTCAGAGCTGCTCCAGCTCCAGGACAGCAGGGAGGACACACCGCTGGCAGCTGCCTTCATTTAGCTTGGAAAAGCCTCCTCGGGCTGCTCAGAGCCAGAGGGGCTCGGGCCCCACTGTAATTCCTGGATTCTCTCCATCTTTGCTTGGTTTTCCCTGTGCTGCACAGGGAGGAGCCTCCCGAGGGAGAGCCTGGATCCTGCCCCAGGAGTGGGCTCCCCGCTCTGCCTGCACCGAGGAATAACCATGGGCGTGCCTGTGGCCACCCTGAGGAGTGCCACGGCACAGGAAGGCAGAGTTAAGCTACACCCAGACCCAGAAAACGATTTTTCCTTTAAATAACACAGCACTGCAGGTCTGTCCTCGCCTGTCCTAATTCTGCACGAAAAGAAAATGCAAGGTGAATATAAAGTGTAATTTTGTAGGTGAAAAAATCTCGGGATGCCCTTGGAGAAGGGTATGGGCCAGGCTGGGACAATGCCTGCCAAAAACACGGCTCAGAGGACAATCCTCAACCCGGTCTCTTTTTTCTGGCAGTGCTGCATCAGCCAACAGTTCGCTGGATCAGCTGAAACGTGAGAACCTGAGCCCTGACAGAAGCAGCATCAGCTTAACCTTTAAATATTCATCACTCTCTCTTGTCCTGTAGCCTCCTCTAACCCTTTGATCTTGGTTTTTATGCAGAAAGACACACCCGAGGACACAGGGGCTGCACAGTGCCCTGAACTGAGGGGCACAAGTCCCTCTGGTCCCATTGCTTTGGTGCACAAACAATTCACAGAATTAACTTCTGGGTACAAATGGGATTCCCACGTGGCTTTAAGCTTCTGATCCCATTGTGGGAGGGATTCCTGGGCTGGATGGGGCTCTGCTGCTCTCTAAAGCAGAACACATACAGATTAACTCAGAGTGGCTGAAATTGGGCTCTGGGGGTGTGCTGCAGTCAGAACCCAGGCTATATCAACTGTCCTGCACATAGAACTCAGAGGAGGAGCAGGGGTGGAGAAAATGCTCCTCTCAGAGCCAGATTTTGTGCAGGAACACTAAAGGAACTGTCCCCAGCTGTCCCCACAGGGCAAACCCTGTGCATGGCAGCACATGGGGACCAGGGCCAGCAGCTCCCGTTTCCCTTGCCCAAGAGTGACCACAGCATGTGCTCGGCCGCTGGCCCCGGCCCTGGGTGCCCTGCACAGCTCCTACCTCATGTCCAGGCCGTTGAGGAACAGGATCCTGTCTCCAGCTTTGAGGGCAGCCTTCTCCGCCGGGCTCCCTAAAGGCACATGGACAAAGGGGCTTCAGCTGCAGCATCTCTGGCTGGGATGGGGGCCCAGGGACACCCCCAGGCAGGGCACCCCCTGCACCTGCGTTATCTGGGTGGGCTGGGACTGTTCACCCAGCTGGCTGCAGCACCCAGTCTGCACTGGGAGCACTGGTGTCATTTCAGGATCGTCACTGAACACATTTCCCCCTTCTCAAAACAAGGAGTGGGTAAAACCAAACTAAATTGTACCAAAGATGCTCATTATTCCACTGGAAAAACTCCACCACTGAGCCTTGGCAAAGTCCCTTTTGCTCTCTTCTAGCAAACAGCACCTAACATTTCGAGTTCAGAGCAGAGCTCAGTAAGTGATGCCCCAAATCTCGTGTTCTTACCTGGCAGGACAGACTCGATCCACACCGGGGCATGGCCGCGGAGCGTGAAGCCAAAGCTCCTGTTGCCTTTATAAACTCGCACAGTTCTGGGGGTGAAAATAGCAAACAGGACGTCAGAGTACAAGACCCAGCCCTTGTTTCCTTCCCCAGCCCCTGTTAGGCCAGGTTCTCCTGAGTGCTCACGTCCCCAGAGCTCCCCATGTCCCCACAAGGTCCCCGTAGATACCAAAGTGTCTTTCCAATGTGGTTCTAAAGTGGAATATGGCATAAAGATTTAAAGAATATATATACATATAAAAGCTAAAAATCATCTGGTTCCAACCCCCCATGGCAGGGAGTTGGAATTGGATGATCTTTAAGGGCTCTTCCAACCCAGAGCAGTCTGTGATTCTTTATTACAGAGAATTAGAGAGACAATGTGGTTCAGGGAGCAAAGGTCTCGTAGGCTGATGAGAGAGGAATTAAATTCCTCTAGGAAATTTTGGAAGGAGCATTAGGAAATCTCCCTGCTGGGAGGCTGATTGGAGCTGGGAGTTGTTCCTACAGGGAGCTGGGGGAAGGCAGCATTACTGAGATCATTTCCAACCAGCAAGATCCTGTGCTGGCAGGGAGGGAGACTGTGCTGGGAGTGGATTTTGGACAAGTCACACGGAAGGTCATCCTGGCAGGAAGCTGGGCTGGAGCTGGACACCCTGGATTCCCCAGCCCCTGCTGTCCTGCTGGCTGGGTCAGGGCAGGAGCTCCGCTGCGGTCTGGCCATCTGGGCACGGGAAGGGAAGTGGGTTAATCCCTGTGCTCCAGGGATCCTCCAGCCTTCCTCCCACAGCCTCGCACCCAGACACCTGCTGGGGCAGGGCAGGGCCACACACGCACCCGGAGAGCCAGGGGATCTTGGGGTCGGAAAAGACCTTTGAGATTATGAAATCCGACTGTCAACCCAGCAGCCCCCCCGTGTTCACCACTGACCCCAGTCCTCAAGTGCCATATTCATCAGTTCCTCAACACTCCCAGGAATGGGGACTCCACCACTGCCCTGGGCAGCCTGTGACGGTGCTTGGCAACCCTTGCTGTGAAGGAATTTTCCCTGATATCCAAACTAAACCTCCCCTGCTGCAACTTGAGGCCATTTCCTCTCATCCTGTCACTTGCTTCCTGGGAAAAGAGACCAACCCCAACCTGGCTCCAACCTCCTTTCAGCCTGCCCTGTCCCGGGTACCCTGAATCCTGCTGGCACAACTGGGTGTCCTGAATTGTGCTGGTGCAGCCTGCATCCCACCCAGCAAGGAGCAGACATCCCCTCAGCCTGCAAGTGCCACCTCAGCTCCCCACACAGCTCGTCCCAGCCAGCCTGCAGAGCTGAAGGGACACAGAGGGTGCCCCGGAGCTGGGACAAGGGGCACAAAGCTGCCCAGCCTTCCAGAGGGCCAGGTCTTTATTCCTCTGATCCCAGGAGAGTTTCACACCGCATGCCCCTCCCTTTCCCCCGCTACCCCTCCCGCATTCCACTCCACACAAAGCCGGGCCCCAGCAGAGGCGTTACCTGCGGGCAGCCCCCGAGGCCACATTGCTGGTGATGAGCGAGGTGGTTTTGCGCAGGCTCTTGCCGAGCTCCTCGTGGCTGCGGGGCACGGAGCTGGCGCGGGTGGACACGAGCAGCCGCTCCTGGTGGTCCTCGCTGCGGCTGCGGCGCAGGCGGTTGCTGTGCTCGCTTTTGGAGCGGCAGAGTTTGCTGATGAGGCTCTGCGACACCACCTCGTCAAAGCGCTGCCGGTGCTTCTTGGGGATGAAAATCCTGGGGAAAAGAGGCGAGGGAGCAGAGTGAGGAGCAGGGCCAAGGCAGCCGTGGCGCAGAGCTGCGGATCCGGGCATCCCCGGAAGGGAAAGATCTGAACTCCTCGTGTGCGCTTGGCCTCAGTCCTCGCAGAGCTGCGAATGCCGGGGCTGGGGACAGCAGGGGTGCTGGGGACACCGGGGGGTGCTGGGGACACCGGGGGGTGCTGGGGACACCAGCTGCATCTCTTCCCCCATCCCATGCAGAACGCCCTTGGAGCAATGATGTTGGACCCCTCCTCCAGACCCGCTTCTTTCCCAGCACGTTCTGGGACCCCCAAAATATTGCTCCCCATCTCCTGCCCCAGACTCTGCTCTCCTGGGCTCCAGCCTTGAATATTCCCATGTTCCAGCTCCCTCCACAGCCAGGCAGGAGCCTCGTGCCCCTTGGGAGACGATGCTGCTGCAGGGACGGGCACGGTGATGCCACAGGCAAGGGGACACCCCCGGGAACTCGCTCTGTTCCGGGTCACCTCCCCTCTGCCTGGCAGATGCAGGCACGTGGCCTTTGTGCCCCTGCGAGGACCCGCAGGACACTCAGAGGATGCACAGGGAGTGCACAGCAGGATCCCAGGAGGGAGGGAGGAGGCCGGGGTGAGCTCCATAACCCTGGGACACACTTCATCTTCTCCTTTTCCTTCTGCCGTCACAGCAGGCAGACCCCAACACCTGCTCACCTTGCCCTGCCCTCCGCTCGCACATTTAGGAGGAGCTGTCATCCCCGAGTGTTTCTATAGCAACTCCTGCAGCTGCAGCCGCTCCTTACACAAAACCATCCCGGTGTCACCACAGCCTCGAGGGCTGTGAGCGCAGCCCTGGGCACCGCGTGTCCCACCGGGGCAGGAACTGCACCAAACTGGTGCCAGAGGACCCCGAGGAAGCTGCTCCGAGCGGTGGCACCAGCGGGATACAGCTGGGGCTGGCAGGGGATCCCACAGGGCTCCCTCGGGCAGCTTCTCCAAGGGAACACAAAAACCTGGGTGGAGACAGAGGAGAGGCTTCAAACCCCAGAGCTACCGGGACCAGGACATCTCTATTTCCCCCAGCCAAAAGCAGAACTCAGAACAGGAGCTGGTGCAGGACAAGACAGACCACAAGCCACCCGAGGCTGGCAGACGCTCACGCAGAGCATCTGGTGGCAATTTAAAATAAGTAACGCATTGGTGCAATTCACAGGCGATTTGTGATAAAGCAGCGACTACAAAAGAGTAAAATTGAGCTAATGAATAGTTCACCCTGTGGGACAGGGGAGGATGTGGGTCCCCCAAGCCTCTGCCCCGGGCGCACCCACCAGGGAGAAGTCCGGGTTCCTCATGGGCAAAATGAGCACAATCTCATTTAATTGGCCAAATTCCATCGGCCCTGCTTGTTCCAGCAGAGCTGTCCCACTTTGCACGAGCCTCTGCTTCACCTCTGGGCAGAGGAGCTCAGCTCCAGACCCGGCCTAGGACCTGGCACTGGCAGTGCCCTGGGACTGGCTCAGTGCCGGAGCACAGCAGTACCCAGACAGGAGAGATCTGACTGGCTGCTACAAACAATCCCACCACAGCAGGCAAAACAGGTTCCCTGGCTGTTTCTGCAGTGTCCTGCCATCCCACAGGACAGACCTGGCCTTGTCCACTGGCATGGCACCAAGGAGCAGCACCCAGCTGGGGCTTCCCTCTCCCAGCAAATCCCACCGGGATTCACGGAGCATGGATGTGCCCACCCCCTTTGTGGAGGTCAAGCAGGGGCAGGGTCGTACAGTGCTGGCCTCATGCCTTCAGCTTCCTCCTCCTCCTCCTCCTCCTCCTCAGGTGCTCCAGGCCAGCCCTAGCTGTTTCCTGTTGGAGAGGGGATGGGAAAGGCACCCTCATCCCTGAGCCCGGTGCCGCTGAGCCCCAGGGCAGCAGCCCTCCTCTGCAGCAGCTTCTGCACTCATTTGGGAGAACTCAGTCTGCTCGAAGACATGGATGTGAACTCAGGGTGTTTTCCAGGCCAAGAGAAGTTCCAGATGCTCCAGGCTGCTTTACCTTCCTCCCATGCACAAAGCAGCCCGGCCATGATGGTGGCAGTGCCACTGTGCCCGATCCCTGCCCTCAGCTCCTGCTCGGGACCCCCTTTGGCGTGTTTGGAACCTCTCAGCCTGTGCCACACTCCCGTTCCGCAGCTCCCAGGTGGGTCACTGGCCACCCAACTCTGCACAGACAGTCCCCTTCCTGCAGCCCACCCTTGCTGGGAGCTGCCCCCCATTTCCCAGCCAGTGCTCTGGCCAGCCCCTGTCCCACATGCACGTGTCCTGCGAAGGGCACCGAGCTCCCCCGGACAGTCACACCCAGGATGTTGGGGCTCGGTGGGACGGGACGTGTCGCCTTGGGAGGGCAGCAGGGGCGGCTCCAGCCTGGCCTGGGCCGGTGAGGCTGCCACAAGTTGGCTCAGGCAGGGGAGCGAGGGGACACCGCACACCCCCAGCCCCACGTCCTCATCCCCCCGGCTGGCCGGCAGTCCTGGAGACAAAGCAGCCCCAGATGGGCTCTTCCCACCGCTCCCCATCCCAACTCCCCACCCGAGCTTCGCTCCACTCCCCCAGCAGCCGCTGCCGCGGTGGGCGCAGGGCAGTGGCAGGGCTCTCCCGGGGACACAGCAGGGTCCCCACAGCCCCCAGAGGCAGCCGAGCCATCCCAGGGACGCCCGTGGGGCACTGCCAGCACCCCCACGGGCGGGCACCCGCGGGGCAGCGGAGCAGGGACACGTACCGAAAATGCCGGGAGAAACTCCGGTCCTTTCCCATTTGTCAGGGTGCGGCGGGAACAAAAGGGAGATGCTTCAGATCCTCATGCAGCTGAGCCTCAGGCTCGGCTCACGCCCACGACGCGGCC
>VZSE01003324.1:0-14680 GCA_013398275.1 Promerops cafer | reverse complement strand
GCGCCAGCCGGTGCCGCGCCGCGTGTGGCACCCCCGCCGTGCCCGGGGACCGCGGCCAGACGGGCCCGAGCGCCGGCACCTCCACCTGGCTCAGCCCCTCGGCCCGGCCTCCGCCACGCTGCCAGCCCCAGGTGCAGCCCCAGGTGCAGCTTCACCATCGGCCGAGAGCCTCCGCTCGCGTCTGCCGGGCTCCGGCGCCAGTTCTGCCCTCGCTGCCCAGCTCAGCCCCGGCTCGCAGCCACCAGCCCTCCCTCTTCCCCAAAAACTGCAGGCGCTGTAATTTCCAGCTGGAACGATCTCGTAACAGAAAGGAGGGCACGGCTCGGCGCCGAACTCCGGGGGGATGCCTCCCCGGTGCTAATTAGTTGACTTCTAAAGTGCTTGTGTTTAAATTACGTGCTGCAGTGAGGGGTGCGAAACCTTAAAGGCAAACGGCATCAGGGGTGCGGATTTTGGGCGGGGAGGTGGAGCTGCCAGGCTGGACCAGGATCAGGACCAGGACCAGAGTCCTGGGCCCAAACCCCCGCATGGAGCATCCTTTACCCCCAGGCTAACACAGCAGTGCCTTTCAGTAGGAATAAAAGAGAAAACCCTTCTGTAATTTAAATAACGCCGTCTTTAAGCACATCACTGGTGTTTGATGAAGAGGATGTGAAGCTTCCCAGAGCTGCCAACATCACACACAATTTCCACGTAGTAGCAAAGGAAGGAGAAATGAAAAATGTATGGTTTAGCCCCAAAACAACCAGCAAAGACCTGATCTTGTGTCTGTCAGTTGTGCAGAAAAACACGTCCCAGGGTGGATTAAAACACTGACCTACACTTGGATTATGTCTGAACTGTGCTGTGGAAACTGCTACCAGTCCTGAAAAGCTCTGCTGGTCCAGCTAAATGCAAAAATCTGGGAGAGAAAACTCCTGCAGGCTTTACCCCAGAACAGGAACTCTGCTTTTGAACCCCAGATTTTCGAACCTCATCTACCCGTGTGTGTGGGATGGGGGCCACAGCCCCAGCAGCTCCCACAGCTGCGGGGGATGCGGAGCCTCCAGCCCCTCGTGCAGGAGCAGGACTCACTCCAGCCCGGAGCTGGGATTCCATTCCCCTTCCCCCCGTGCTGGGAGGCTCCACAATCACTCCTCCCGCTGCAGATGTTTTGCAGATGGGACCATGGTCACCAGTTACCAGGAGTGAAGGTGCTTTTCCGCCCGGGAGTGCAGACAGGCTGGGATGCAGTGGCTGAGCACCGGGGCTGGGAGCCCCTCACAGCCCCTCCCCGGCCACCCCGCTCGTCCCCAGGGACAGCCCCAAAACCCCCGACAGCTTTTGGAGAGGGTCACCCTCTCCTGACACATCCCTGCTCCAGCAACGATTCATCAGAGTACCCCCGGAGCGGATCCACAGCCCGTGCCTGGCTGGGGCTTCCCTTCCCCATCAGCACCCCAGAGTGCCCTCAGCTGGCCCAAATCCAATGTCCCTGTGCCCAAACCACGCTGTGCACCACGAGCTGGTGGCTTTGTCCTTGCCGTGGCAGGGACATGCAGTCCCACAGGGGACACAGAGACCTTCAAAGAAACCCCCAGAAAGGCTTTTCCTGAAGCTCCACTCTGCTTTCCCTGTTTTCTGGAAAACTCATCCTAAGTAACCACTTCCCAAAATAAAAGTTGTGACTCCAGCACGGTGCAGACGGGCCAGGCTGATCCCATCTTCATCCCAGCCAGAGTTTGATTTGCCAAAGGAATTTCATCTCCTATCAGGAGATTTTGCACCGAGGCATTTTGGGCATGACCTATTTGAACTCCGCCAATAAAAAAGGAACTCGCTCCCAGTTGTCTCACTTATGACACGTTTTGTTCCCTGCTGCCCTAATTCCCCTTTTTTTTGGGCAGCTGAGCATATGCTGGGCCATCAGATTAGGGATTTTTTTTTTTTTTTTTTTTTTTTTTTTTTTTTTTAATGGAAGCAAACAAGAGCTGCTTTTCCTCCATTACCATCCTGTGATCCAGGTTTTCCAGTGGGAATGCTAGGGCTGTGGACAGGAGGAGAGTGTCCATGTCAGCATCAGGGACTCGGGGGGTCTCTCATGCTCCATCCACATCCAAAAGAGCTCCCCCCAGCCTTGGAGAAGTGGGAACATGGAGGGGGTTGAGAAGCAGGGAAGCAGCACCATCCATAATATATAAATCCTAATGGCTGAAATGAAATTTCTGATCCAGGGCCGGTCACAGATGGCTGGAGCAGTTTAATACGGGAACACTCCAAGCAGTTTTATTGCCGTGAAAAACAAGCTGAGACAAGTAGATGGTGTTGGGAGCATTATTAACACGGACTCGGTGGAATTCCTCCCGTAATTAGGGAGCCCCCGACGGGCAGCGATTGCAGCTGTGTCAGGGCTCAGAGGCGGCTGCGATGGGAGCGGGCTCAGCCCAGCCCGGCCCAGCCCAGCCCAGCACGGCCCCCCTTGGCTTTTCCCGGCAGCAAACGGAGCGAAACCAAAGCAGCGAAGAACAAACTGCCCCAAACTGTCCTACCCGCAGCCCTGAAGCACAACACGACTTACAGGAGACCTGAGACAACATCTCACAGTCCAAACAGAGCCGGAGTTTTCCCCTAAGGGCGCAGCCGGGGGCTGGATCACACACATCCCCCATCGCAGTCCGGGTTAACAGGACAGCGGCTGTGTGACCATCAGGGCCAGTTGACCTTGCCAGCACTGAGGTCGGAAGGGAGGACGGAATCTGAATTTCCCCCCAGTTCTACTGCAAGCAGATGTTTTTAACCTAAACGGCGCTGCCAGGGGCTGGTGCATCCCTGGCACGGCACCACCGGGAAAGCACAGGGACAGTGCTGCACAGGGACAGTGCCCGGGACCTGGGGGTGAGCGAGTGCCACAGCCCTCGGTGACACCGAGGAGGATCCCCCGTGTCCCGCTCGGCTCCGAGGGTGACTCCTGTCCCCAGAGCCCAGGGGTGGACTGGGGGTGGTGGCGGCAGCGCTGCAGAGCACCGGGTGCGGAGCCGGCGCCGCCGGAACCGCAGCTCTGCCCTGGTTTGAAAGAGGCTCAGAAATCAGAGCAGCACCAATGGACGCGACCCCCTGAGACCGCGGGCGGCCCAAAATAGCCCATCCCCTCCCCAGCCCGGGCGGGGCACAGCCAGCCCCGGCACAGGCGCCCGGCGCGGGGAGCAGAGGGGACAAACCCCGCGGTGCCCCGGGCCAGACCCGCGCTCTGGTGTCGCAGGTGATGGAACAACCCAAATCAGAGCCTCCCGCTCCTGGCGGAGTGCGTGAGCGGAGCAGCTCCGAGGCAATCCGGATGCTAAGAGTTAATTAACTTCCAGCACACCTTGTTTTCGCAGCGCCAGGGGCTGCCACATTCCAGAACGAACCTGATTTAAACCCATTTCCCTCACTCCCAGGAAAGGGGCGTTCGTTACTCACCCGAGACAGCTCATCTTCCCCCCTGGCAGCGGGATTTCAGCATCCTGGGGCAGAACTACAGCTGTGCACTTTGCCTACACACATCAGCCATATGGGCAGGGGATGGGCGCGGGGAGGACCCGGCACAGCACGTGCATTATCCCCCGCTATCCACAACCAAGCAGATGAAAAAAAAGTCAGCAAATTAAAATCTGCAGGAGCTTAATTCTGGGCAAATGGGATGAAATCCATTTGAGATAAAAAGAAAGGGAAAAAAAAAAAAAAAAATCAATAGCGGGAAAGCCCGGCTGGAGGACAGAGGAGCCGTGGCTGCAGCCCCGGGTGGATCCGTGTGCTGAGTCGGGGTCTGGGGTTACGCTGAGCCACAGCACTGTGCAGGGAGCACGGTAGAGCCCGGGGGGAGCCCAGGGAGGGGACAGCAGGGGAGGGGACAGCAGAGGACAGCCGGCAGCAGCAACAGCACAAAAATAAATACAGCTGGTGCAGAGGGAAGATCCAATCAGGCCAGCGCGAGGGTCAACGGGAGACGGGGACGTACCGGCGCCTGGCCCTGCGTGACAGGGGACACACGGGCACACACAGCCTGCCACCACCGTGTGCCATGCCAGGGCTCAGCCGCCTGCCCGGGGCATGGCACAGCGGCAGGGACCCATCACCCTGGCATATATGCCAGTCCCTGGCCGATGGCACTGCCATCCTGGGGGGAAGTGGCTCATCCCAGCCCTGCCAGGGCTCCTCAGGACGAGCAGCACAGATGAGATCACCGGGGCGTGCAGGACCGTCCCTGTCTCAGGTGGAAACACTGAAAAACTCACACAGCCTCACAGGGATGCCCGACAGGTACTCCCAAGGTCCCAAGTCCTCCCTGGGGTGATCCACAGGGCACTCACTGGGTCAGGTCTGATGGGCTCTTCTGCCCAGATTGTGCCCACATCACTGCCCGGGGGGCTGCCCTGTGCCCCAGGGCAGCACGATGGTCACAGCAGCACCCCCACACTGCACCCACCCCAGAGCCAGTGCTGGACCCAGCATACCCCCTGCATGAACCCCCCATGGCCCTTCCCCAGCCCCCGGTGATGCTTCAGGGCACAGACCCCAGACCCCTCCTCAGGCAGAGACAGACTGAACGGGCTGGCATCACCCAAGGAATTCACAGCACCCTGAAGGCAGAGCTCCTGGGAGCTGCTCAGCACCTTCAGTGACAGTAAAAGCAGGGACAGCTCTTGCTTGGCAGCGCAGCCGTCGGAGAGAGCCCAGGATCAGCAGCTGGGATCAGGCACAGCAGCACGCCTGGCACTGCCCCCGGCACCCACGGCTGGGAAACCTGGTCTCCAAGGCACCGTTTTTATTTATTTTCTTGACTTCATTTCATTAAGATTAGATGGTAAATCTTTTCCCTGAGCCAAATATTTCATTTCCATTAAACCCAGATTAGCTGCCAGATCCACGGCGCCCCTTGTCGCAGCCCTGGCGTTAACCTTTCACACGGGGGCAGGGGGCAATCAGGGGGTTTGGCCCTGTTTGAGGGAGCCATAATGTGATGCTGCCCCTGGCATCACAGGCTGGGCACGGGGCAAGCTCTGGATGGCAGCACCGGGTCCAGCCACACTCTCCTCACTGACACAGGGATTGCTGGGATGGGGACATCATGGGGGGAACCTGCTGTGCCCCCCACAGAGGGGCTTGGGTCCGGAAGAAGATTTGGACACTTATTCAAATCCCCTCTATGAGGGGAAGTAATCCCATATAATTCCCATGGGATGATGACAAAGGAGATATCGGAGGTATTTGAGGTATTTTCATGGATCTTGCTGGGGGAAAGAATTGTCCTGAATTATGAGTGGTGGGGGCTTATTTTATGATTTAGTTTGGGGTGATGGTTCAGGCCTGGCTCGGTGCCATCCATCCCTGCCCCCAGCCCCAGCTGTTGGCAGGTCGGGTCCTTCCAGAATGCTCAGTGGGGACAGGACAGGCTCATGGGCACCTGGACAAGGTGACTGCGGGCAGCTGACAGTCCCCTCTGCACCCTGGCCCTGCAGGGCTCTGTGCCTGCTGTCCCCAGGTGTGCGGAGCCCCGGGGGACCCACACGCAGTCAGAGCCCAGCAGGGGGACACTGCATGGCCAGGGCCCCCGAGCCACTCCCCCCACCTTCCCCAGGGCCGGGTCGCGGCAGAGACCCCGCACGGGGACGTTGTTATGGAAACCGTAATATCTCGCAATTCCTCTGATTAAAGCAGCAATTGGAAAGCTGGGCCCGGAGCGAGGCCAGATGGAGACCTGATTCCCTAATGGCCATCGTCTCAGCCTGGCTGTAATCCCACCACGTGTCCCTGTGCCAGCAGCAGCTCCAGCCCCAGCTCCGGCCACGCTGCCTAAGCAGATCGGCAGCACGCCCGTGGCACAGGGGCTCCAGAGGTGCCGGGGACCCCGAGCCCCAGCGGAGCATTGCCAGGGCATCCCGGGGTGAGCACCCACTCCCTGGCACCACGGGCAGCCCATGGCCCCAGCAGAGAGCCCCCCCACTGCCAGAGCTGCTGGCCAAGCCCTTGCCCGCACCAGCTCTCACCCTGCAGAACTCAGATTATTTTCTGGCCAGGCTTCTGGAGAATGTCCAGTGGCTCTGCAGCTAACCCCATCTCCCTTCCAACGCATGGCCAGGAATGGGAGCTGCATCCCCTGCTGCAGGCACAGGCAGTGGGGTGCAGGCTGCCCACACACCCTGGGCAGGAGGGCACAGGGGTGCTGAGCTAAGATCCACCAAGCTTGGCTCAGCTGTCTCTTGGAAAGCTGGTTGGCATCTTCCCTGCAGGATCCTCCCAACCCTGTCCCTCAGGACCCTCGCAGCCTGCCCTGCTCAGCCCTGCGGCCCCAGCAGCAGCAGGCACGGGGAGCCGTGGTTTGATGGCACCAGGGCAGCGTGCAGGTGGCCCCTCGTACCTGATGCTGTCGATCAGGTGCTGGTGGGACTCCTGGGTGAGCACCATGCACAGGGAGTAGGCCAGGCACTCCACCCTCCTCTCGGCCGCGTACTGCTTCAGCACGGTGAACACCTTCTCCTTCAGCTCCGGCTGGTCCCCGAGGATGGCATCCACCTGCAGCATGGGACAGGAGAGGAGAGGAGAGGGAAGGGGCACCGAGCAGGAGAGCCTGGAACCGCAGGCAAGGGCACTGCCACACGGAAAATGTGTCCCACTGCCTGCCCAGCCAAGCTGGAGGGAACCACGCAGGGAGGAGAGGGGCACTTCAGATGTCAGCCCATCACACAGCACTGCTCTGCTCTCACACACGGCCCTGGAGCTGCTGTTCCAAACATTACACCCCAAACTCCCAAACTCTGCTGGGTCACTGGCCCTGCAGGAGTGGCTCTGGCACAGCTGGGATGGGATCAGTCTGGAGCCTGCCTGGCAGAGGATGTTGCAATGGGCTTTTGGAGCTATTTAAGCTTCATGCATCTCTTCCTGATCCCTCTGGGCAGCTCCATCCTGCCCTTAGTGCCAGGAAGCTGCTGGGAATGGGGAGACAGAACACGAAGGTGAGTGCCAGCCCTGGAAACAGCAGTGAGAGCTCCCAGCCACTGTCCCATCCTCTCCAGCTGGGACAGGCAGAGTAATTCACTAATTACCATCGAGCCAATTACCTTACATGGGACCCTCCTTATTCACCTCCTCCACACTGGGGGGTTGCCCCTTGTCCCTGGGCAGTGGGAGCTGGTTCCTCACCTGCACCTCTCATGTGGGATGCAGGAACTCCCTGTGACCACCTGTCTGTACCTGTGCGTGTTGGGTTTTCCTGAAAGGTGATGGTTTTGTGCTGCCAGCAGCTTTAACTGCAGGGTTTACCCGCAGGAAGGGGAGAGGGCACTGGGGGGGTGTGCAGGGCTCTGTGTGCACCCCTGTGCTGGCTCTGCCAGGGAGCCCGCAGGCATCACCTGCCTGGGGAAGGGGAGAGCCATTTCTTCCAGGTGTTGTCCCACTTGGCAGCTCCCCAGGGAGGCTGACACCAACACCAGGACCCCGGCAGAGCCCCCCGGTGCTGCTGGCTCTGCGCAGGCGCTGCGGGGGCTCCTGGCAGCAGCAGCACTTCAAGGTTACCAAATCTGGGGCAGCCACAGCAGCAGTGTCCCCTGGGCTGGCTCGTGAGCACAGTCCCCAGGTCCAGCACAGGACTGACAGACTGTGGTGTTCCTGGTGGGATGGATCCCAGAGGGCTGCTGTGAAATGTCTGCCTGGGCTGGGATTGCAGGGCTTGGTGGGTGGGAATTGCAGAATCACAAAATCCTTTCAGTTGGAAGAGGCCTCCCAGATCCTCGAGTCCCAGCTGTGCCCGATCCCCACCTTCTCACCCAGCCCAGAGCACTGAGTGCCACGTCCTTGGACCCCTCCAGGGATGGGGACTGCACCACCATGGGGGTGCTGCCAGCCCTCACGCAGTCCCCAGCGTGTCCCTGAGCACACAGGGGACAAGAGAAGACATTGCCCTGCAACTGAGACCATGAGCACCTCCCTGGCTTCCCAGCGATGCCCCCAGGGTGCCAGGACACTGGCACAGCCCAGCTGCAGCCCTGCCCCAGTGCCACTGACACGGACACCACTGTCTGCCAGGCAGGTGATTCAGCCTGGGGCTCTGACAAGCGAAGGAGGCTGGGAAAAGGTGACCCGTGGGTGGTGCAGGTGTGAAATAGAAACCACCAGCACCCTCCGACCTTCCAGCCTCGCAGCGGGCGGGCAGCAGCACCGACCAGGTCCCAGGAAAAGGAGGGGGTAAAACACCCCACTGGGTTTAGTATTTTTTACATCGTATAGAAACTGAAGCCACTTCAAACATCTGCACTGTGAATTCCCTCTGGAGAGGCCTCTGCCAGCTGAGCTGAGCTCCAGCAGCCAGCAGCTCTGCGTTCCTGCTTCTGCCCAGGCTGGTCGGGGCTGTCCCGGGTGGGTCTGTTGGGCTGGGGAGGGAGGGGACAGAGGTGCTGATGGGGGTGCTCACAACACCACAACAAACTTGCTCTCCTGTGATCACCCAGGAATCTTTTACTCTGCTTAATGTCACTTCAGAGACGGAGGCGGCGTGGAACAACCACCCCTCCTCATTAATCTCCTGTAATCAGCAGGTATCTGTTTCCCACGCCCATGAATCCAAACCTCAGTGGGTATTTGTGAATCTTTAATGGAGAAGCTGACTGAGGGGATTCGCCTGATACCCACAAATCTCTTTATGGGTGTCTTGTTCCTTTATTAACTTGGGATTAAAAAAAAGCCCTATCAGCCTGGTTATTTTCATAACAGCATTTTAAAAGGCTACTTTGAAATGGAAATTAGACAGATTGAAAAAAACAACTGTGATCAAATTTATAATTAGCACAAGGCGAGGTGTTTGGTAAAATACCCACTAGGAAGCTTTCGGGAGCACAATGAAGATGCAATCGCGTTGATGTTTTCCCTTTTGACACAAAATAAGAACTAAAATGTCTGTGGCTCAGACTAAAATGTCTCAGGCTCAGACTTTTGAAGGGACATCCAGGCACGCAGCAGAGCAGGATCTGCCCTGTGGGTCTCTCCACGCTCTGGTAGTGCAAGGGAATAAGAACTTGGGGTCACGCCCAGGGAATCTCCAAGCCCTCTGCAGCACCCATCTGTTCTCCCAGGTAGCTACCAGACCGTTCTCTNGCAGGGACCGCCCGCGGCACGACCCCACCAGGGCGGCCGCCGCCTCCGGCAGCGCCACCGGCGTCCCGTCCACCTCCAGCACGTAATCCCCGGGCTCGAGCCCGCAGGCCGCGGCGGGCGACTCGGGGCTCACGCTGGCCACGCGCGGGGGGCTCTCGCTCGCCAGCTCGAAGCCGAAGCAGCCCCGGGGCCCGGGGGGGATGCTGGCGTGCTGCAGCCGGGGNCTTTTGACACAAAATAAGAACTAAAATGTCTGTGGCTCAGACTAAAATGTCTCAGGCTCAGACTTTTGAAGGGACATCCAGGCACGCAGCAGAGCAGGATCTGCCCTGTGGGTCTCTCCACGCTCTGGTAGTGCAAGGGAATAAGAACTTGGGGTCACGCCCAGGGAATCTCCAAGCCCTCTGCAGCACCCATCTGTTCTCCCAGGTAGCTCTCGGGTGTTCACGCCCCAGATCTGCACCCCAGCCCCACGACCAAGCCGGGAGCATCCCCCCATCCATGCGCCAAGGCTGGAGGTGGGAATGTCCAACCCGCTCGGCGCAGGGGTGCCCAGCGCCCCGGCCCCTTATCTCACACCCCGGCCTCACCTTCCTGCTGAATTCCTGCGCCTTCTGCCTCCGGTGCCGGCGCGCGGTGCCGGCGCTGGGCCCGCGGTGCCCGCACGCCGATGCTGGGGGGGACGTTGCCGCAGCGCCGGGCCAGCCTCAGCAGCGCCTCGCAGCCCAGGGAGGACACGGGCTGTCCCTCGATCTCCAGCACCTGGTCCCCCGGGCGCAGCCCCGCCAGCGCCGCGCTGCTGCCCTCCTGCACCCACAGGACGTAGCACGGCCCGGAGCCGCTTATCCGGAACCCGAAGGACTCGGGCCAGCCCTGGTTGGTTGCCGGCATGGCTGCGACTGGAAAAGAAGGAGGGAAAGAGGAGTTGTGGTAGCTTTTCCGTGTGTCTTCTTCAGTGGGGGGTTTGTATTGTTACCGACTGTCAGGGGTGGGGCAGTTATCGCCTGTCAATTGGCCAGGCGATAAAACCAGGTGGGGCAGTTTTCTTTATCGTTTCCACAACCAATCCTCCCTCAGGGAGATATCTTCTGTTCATGGGCCATTGAGTCTCATCGTGGGATGCTCTGCACAGGGGGAGGAGCCAGGAATTCCTCCCTGAATAAAACCTGACATCTGGATCACCTCAGGGAGCCTACTCCCACTGCATTCCCAGAGGAAGACCAGCCCTATCTACACCACCACTGGACCTTCAGAGAGAAACTCCACCCTTGTACAGGATCCCTGCTCCAACAGAGCCACATCTGCCCCTGCAGGAGGATTGCAGCCACCATTTAATGGGACTGCTGCCAGCACCCTGACCAACAGGGTGTCAGGTGGGATTCTGACTCTGGCAGTGGTTTCTTTCTTTGTAACTATTGCATTTGTATTTTTTCAATTTTCCTAGTAAAGAACTGCTATTTCTATTCCCATATCTTTGCCTGAGAGCCCTCTTAATTTCAAAATTTGGAGGGAGGGGGTCTGCATTCTCTATTCCAAGGGAGGCTCCTGCCTTGCTTAGCAGACACCTGTTTTTTCAAACCAAGACACCATCCTTAGGGGTCGTTCCTGTAGATGCCATGTGGAGCCCATCAGGTGAGAGGTTACAGTGTTCTGTGTCCCCCTCACCGTGGGAAGAAATGCCCCAAGAGCCTGCATTTCCTCTAGATTTCCTTAAAATAACAGCTTTTACTCTATCTTTGGCTGCTGGCAGTGCCATTGAAGAGGCCACATTGGCTGGGAAGGTTGGGGCTACACACGGCACTCAAATGTGACCTGGCACAGCCCTGGTCTCCCCTGCAGCACCCCCCTACCCCCTCTCCCCAGGAGCCTCATTTAGGCATCTTCTTGTATTTATTTGTCTATCAAAATGATTCGTTCATTTTGCTGACATGTTACAATAATGAATAGATGACTCAAGGACTTAAACCAGCTTGATTTTAACCAGCTCTTCTGAACACTCAATATTTCAGCTGTTTGCAACTACAAAATGACTGTAAATTCAATAGAATTTGCCAGATCCTCTCAGCTCTCCCCGGATCATTTCCTTGTGCCCTCTCAGTCCCGCGTCTGAGCTGTCTTGAGGGCAGCATCCCGAAATGGCAGGATGATGGCTCTCAGCAGGACTCATTTGTGGTTCACGTGAAGGGCTTGGACTGGCTCCATGGATGCTCAAGGAGACATCGGGCACATCAGCCCTGAACATCTGCAGGAGTTGTCTTTGCCCAAGGTGAACCCGGCCAGCTGATGTGCACGGTGCACTCGGATGCCCTTCCCATGCTGTGCTGTCCCCATGACCTCGCTGTGGTCCCTTCCAACCAATTCCATGGCTCTGTGATGTGTAAGTGCCTGCACTGTCCCCTGACACTCACTAACATAATTCATATGTGCTTTTCCTCTGTGTTTGATCTCAGCTGCCTGTGGAGGTGCTTTTTACCCCCGTTTTTATTCCATCTGTGTCACCGAACGCACGTTAAGCACTTACAAAAATGAAACTCAGACAATTTTACCTGGGCAAATTATCTTACAGAGACTACGAGACTCAGAGGGGAAGAGCTGAGGGTGAAGCTCGGGGCAAGCAGGACAAAACCCATCTGCGACCAAACCCCGTCCCCGGGGCTGCTGAGCACAGGTTCTGACAGCTTCAGCAGGAGCCCAGTAAGCACTGGGCTGGTCCCAGTGCTGCTGCTCTGGGCTGTGCTCCAGGGAAAAGCCCGGCAGATCAGCGGGGAGCTGCACCCCTTCCACCTCGCCGCCCCTCGGCTCGAGCACTTACAGAAGTCCGCGGCCATCCGGGCAAGCTGGGGGCTCTCACCGGCGGCACGTTTGTCCCACCGAGGGCTCGGCGCTTTCTTGCCTCTCCTCCATCACCCCCGGGAGCGCTTCCCATGTACCCGCACGCCTCTTGGGAGCATCTCCCCGGCTCCCCCGTCCTCGCGGCAGCCCCCGGGGCTGGGGGCCGGGCTGGGGCGGGTGAAACGGCTGCCGTGGCACCGGGACAGAGCGGGCAGGGGGTGGCTGCCCCTTCCCGGCCTCCTTACGGGAGCCCTGCGCCCTTCCAGCTGCTCCAGCTCGGCGCCACACACTCACTAAGGTCTTTCTGGCCTTTTCGTTGCCTAATTAACTTTATTTCCATCGCACAGAGGAGCGCGGGCAGGCTAATTGCCGTGCTCGTCCTGGCTGAGCCTGGTGCTGACCTGAGCCTGCAGATCTGGGGGGAATTAGGAGCTGGAAGGAGGGAAAACAGATTAGTGCCCGTGGAGGGAAATCCTTCACCCAGAGGGCAAATCCGAAGCGACAGCGCCGTGCGGAGCGGCGGGGACAGCGCCGGGGGGACCTGGGCGTGCCGGGACCTCGCTGGCCCCGCCGGCAGAGGTGAGTGAGACACTGAGATTTTGGGAGCACAAGCTACACGTGGTTTGCTGCAGGGATTTGGGGGTCGAGGACTTTGGGGCTCACCAGGAGAGCTGTCCCCAGCCAGGTTGCGTGGGGTCCTCGCAGGGGGGAGCAGCCGAGTGTTTGGCCACAGAGCCCCCAGCACTGGCACCGACTGTCCCTTAGGCTGCTATTTCTGATTTTCTCCTCAGCTTCCTCAGCACTGAGGGATCCCAGGGCTTAGCACGCTAAGAGGTTTTAGGGAATTACACATCCTGCTGTGGCACCAGCGGGAGGGGCGTCTGCATCTCTCCATGGATCTCACCACGCAGTGATCCAGTGATCCTCCCCTCGGCTCCGGCACGGGGTGGGAAAACCTCCCCGGGACAGCTGGGACAGCTGGCCCGGGGCTGGGCACGGCCTCAGCAAGGAGAGCTGGGGGGAACTGTTCTGCACAGCCTGAGGATGTGGCGGAGGGTCCTCCTCCTGCTCGGGACCTCTGCGGTCATGGCACTGCTTCAGGGGATTGAAACCCACTTCTCCTCCTCTTCCTGCTCCTCCTGTCCTCTGCAGCTCCTTTCTGGCAGGTTCTCCTGCACAAATCTCCCTCTGAGCAGCAATCCCGGGGCTTTGGGGCATCTGTCCTCCCATGCTGACACTGACACACAACTCCTGCAAACTCATGCATCTCTGTTACTGTTCCTTGCCCAAACAGTCAAAACTGCAATTCCTTTTTTTTTTTTTTCTTTTGTTCAGGCAGTGAGGTAATTGCTTCTTTTCCCTCCATTTTTAACTGACTTGAACACTGTAAACATTGACAGTGAATTTTAATCCTTGAATGAACTGAGTTCTGGGATCCCAAGTGAATGGAGGTGGTTTCCATTTAGACCTTCTGCCAGACTTTGACCAGATGAGACTTTCTAAGTGATTTTCACTGTGCTTGGACTGAGTGAGCTTCATCCCTCTGAGTCTCAGCCTCTGTCCAGGTATTTGTCCTTGAGCACAGCCTGTAAGGGCACTGAGAGTGGACGAGCTCCTTGGCAGTGCTGGTGCCAGTCCCAGTGTGGTGGCCCTCGCTGCAGCTCCTGTCCTGGCTGTGCCCAGGGACCGTGGCACACAGACCCTGCCTGTCCCCCCACAAACAAACCCCCTCGTGCCCACCCCCAGCCCCTTCTGTGCCGCCAGGCTTGCCAGGTGACATCGAGTGACCCAAGCCAAGCTATTTCTGTACCTGCAGAAATTCTGCTGTCTCAGTAGGATGGGGGGAAATGGCTTTTTTCCATCCATCCTCCATCAGGACCCAAGTGTCTTGGGCTGCACTCCAAGACAGCTGTGTCCCAGTAATATTTTGGCTGCATTTCTCCCTCTCATGTCCTGTTTGGTGCACTGGGGGCCCAAGTAGGTGCACTGGGCTTACCAAGGGAAAAAAGAGACTCTTCCTGAAACTCAAGCTCCTCTCCTGCCTCCCACCAAGACGATTCATCTCCTCTTTGGCCGAAGCCCCTGGAGCATCCCTGGAATGCTTACCTGTGCTGTCCAAGCTCCAGCCAGCGGCACAGCGGGACCCAGAGCTGGGAAAACCATCCCAGCAGTTTGGGAGCCTTTGGATCGGTGACGCGGCGGGTTTCTCTGGCAAATTCCAGGCGGGCACCGTAACCCAATCGGCCCCGGCGGGAGCGCCGGGCGGTTTCAGTTGTCAGCCAGCACGGAGGGACGGGCTCCGCGCCGCATCCTGCGCGCTCCCACCTCATCCCGGCCGCAGGTGCGAGCCAGCAGGATGCGGCAGCGAACCTGGGACAGGGTGGGACGAGCAGGATCCGCGTTACGAGGGGATATCGTGTTCAAAGCTCTGGGAAGGCACAAGAATTGTGCTTTAGAGACTTCACCAAAGGCCACAAGACTGAAGGAATTTTTGGCGATTCCTAAGGAACGACACAGGATGGGCAAGGGCAGCGGGTGGCCGCGCTGCGGGGAGACGGGAGCAGCACATCAGCCGCACAGGGCTCGCACGGTAACGAGCTGCCCGGGACTGCGGGAACGCGGCAGTTCCGGCATTCAGAGGCTGATTTCAAGGATGTTTTCACGGCCTTACCGCTCCTCAGCCGCCGCGGCACGGGGCCGTGCTGGTGCCCCGGTTCCCCGCCGGGCCCGGGGCCGCCGGGGC
>VZSE01003322.1:32836-90890 GCA_013398275.1 Promerops cafer | reverse complement strand
CGCCGGCCCGCACCGCTCCCGGCTCCCGGCAGCAGGTGCAGGGCGGCGAGAACCGAGCCCAGCCCGCCAGCGGCCCGCCCCCGGCCCGGGAGACGCGGGCCCCGTTCCGCTTCGACTACGAGCGGTTCCGCCGGAACCTCCGGCACCCGGTGCGGGGCGGGCGGCCCGGAGAGGACCCCGAGACCCGCGCCCGCAGGATGAAGATCAAAGAGGTGGGTGAGGAGCGCAGGCAGCGCTGCCGGCCGTGTGCCCGCTCGGTGCTGCCTCACCTCCCTCCATGGCCACGGCCCCCCTCAGGGCTCACATCCCCCTCAGGCAGCCTTCAGTTTGCCTCACGGCATCGGCTCCCCTCAGGTGTGTCCCTTCAGTCAGCGCCATCAGACCTCACCTCCCGTCACAGGTGTGTGTTCCCTCAGTCCTCACATCGCCCTCAGTCAATCCTTGCCCCCTCTCACGGCTGTGACCCCCCTCCATTTTCTGGGCCGTGTCCACCTCAGCCCTCACGTTTGGGTCCCCCCTCAATCAGCTGTCACCTCCCCTCACAGCCATGTCCCCCCCTCATTGCCCCCATTCTTGTCACCCACCCCACACCTCCCCAGCCTCGCCCTGATTTCTCACACAAGGTCCCCTGCTCCCTCCTTTTCCCAGGGAGGGTGGCAGGAATTGGGGTGTCCCTTTCCGAGGGAGTGTCCCTGTCACTGAGCACACACCTCCACTCACCTGGGGTTGGCTGGTGGGGTGGGACTGAAATTAGAGAAATGTAAATTTCAGTTTGGTTATTAAGGGGGGAAAAAATCTCACTTGGTGGGAGATGTCTTTGGTTGTGCAAGAGTCTCCATCCCTGGGTGGGGGGGGTCGGGGTCAGACTTTGCACAAAAACCGGGAGATGACAGAACTTGGCTGGTCCACGGGGATGGAGGGACAGGATGCAGGAGTCGGGGAGGAGCAGGAGGCTCTGTCCCGTAGATCCCTGTGGGACTGGCACTGGAATTGTCACCCAGCGCTGGGAGCTGACCCCACGGAGCCGGGGTGGCCTCGCTGGGGGGCTGCAGGGGTGTCAGGGCGAGGGGAGGGTTTGGCCCCGTGCCTCCAGCTCGTGCACGCAAGCCTGGCAGCCTCGCAGACACCTCGGAGCAGGCTGTGACCCAGTTAACCAGGTTTGTGTGGGATTTGATTGTGGCTGTCGGATCCCTTGCCGTGATGGATAACCAACTTGGAGGGAATTCTGCTCTCGGAAGAGATGCCAATAAGTAAAAAGCACAGATTTAATTAAGCAGGGTATAAATTTCCTGGGTCTGTGCTCTCGCAGAGGTGCAGGCATCCAGCGACGATGCTGCCCCAGGTTGAAGAGAGAATCAAGTCAGGGAATAACACACTTCATCCTCTCCAACCTGCATCTGAAAAACAGTTTTTAAAGCTCCCCTCCCCATATCTTTGTCAGGCACTAAAACAAAGGCTGCACTGGTGGTAGAATTCCAGCTCTGCCAGGCAGCCCCCAAACAACACACCCAGGGGTGCTGGGTTCCCGTATGATCCCAGGCAGGATTGAGCCATCCTTTCCTGCTGCAGGCTGTTTGGAATATTCCAGTGCCCAGCCCTCACGTGTGCCTGGATCTCTGCAGATTCCCACCTCCAAGGTGTGCCAGGGAGCACAACGTACCCGGGAGTAACCCAGCTTCCACTCTGTGCAAACAAATCAAATTGAAAAATCAAATTTAGGGGAAGCGAGTGGCATTCAGTCCTTCATTTGGAGTTAATTATTTTTTAAATATAGCATTATTTCAAGCTGTATAGATTCAGCCCCATCTGTTTCTAACAGCCATAATCAGTGCTGGGTAGCAGAGTTAGAGTTTTCAAGGATGAGAATCCATAAATATTAGTTCTATGCTGACAGCTAATTACTCTTCAAACAGAGCCCTTATTTCTTAAAAATGCCTACACTTCTATTTATTTAGAGAGAGAGAAACAAATATGGTGCTGAGATATGAGGCTGAACACGCAAAACAAGGGAGGGTGGTGCTGCCTGGGGAAGAGATAAGGTGTGTCTCTTTTTGTTAATCAAAAAGACAAGAGGAAAACAAATGAGGAAGGTTAGAAGACAAATGCTGCATAAAAAGAAACAGATGGAGGAAAAAAGAATTGCAAGGAAGAAGTGATGATACAGCCTTTGGATTAGCAATTATTGCTCACATGATGTGAGATGCCAGCAGGGCAGGTGGTGGCTGTGCTGGCTGTTCTGAGGTGTTTGCAGTAGCTGCAAGTGGCTTTTCCCTCCTTCCTTCAGAGCTTTCAGTCCTGTAACTTGCTGGAACAAGTCCCCAGCTGTCCTTGTACTGGAAGTTTTGTTCTTTCCTCTGCCTTCCCTCAGGCCATCCTCACAGGTCAGCACCTCTGTAGCAGGGAGGATGGGTGTGGATGGGATTTGTTGATATTTTTCCCCCATCTGCCTGCCAGATGAAAGCCAGGAGGAAAAACTGGTGCGTGATCAAAGACACCCAGAGGTGATGCCCAGCCTAGAGACTTGGAGGTTTCTGTTTTCCACAGGACCCTCCAGTCTGAGGAATTCCAGCCAGGAATCCCAGCAGGTGTCCATTCTTTCCCACCACCTCGGAGCTGCCTGATGTTTCAGCTAAAGAAGAGCAGTGCCATGGCTTTCCTGGCTGTTCTGTGTGGAAAGTGGCAGCTCGTGTAGCCCTGCTAGACTTCTTCTGCTTAAAAACCAGAGTTCAGAGTGGGGAGCCCCATGGCCTCTCCCACTTTATTGCTGTTTGGGAAAGCCCTTTGGAGCCTGAGGAGCACTGGAGCTGTTTGCAGTGAGGAGCCAGGCTGGGGTGGATCTGCTGGGCTGTGTGTGTGTGTGCAGGTACCTTCACCTATAAAGACAAGTTAACGGTTGTTTTCTTGAGAAATTAAAAAGAGAGCACCTGTATTGCAGAGCCTGTGCTGCTAAAAGTTGTTGGTCTGGGACCCACTGCTGTGTGTTCCTGTGGGCAGCCCAGGGCTGGGGGCACTCTGACCTTTCCAGGAAAGCTGCAGAAAGCCAAATAACAAATCTCCCTATGCTGCAGGTTGGGAAATTTTGGAAGGGATTATTCATCTCTTAAGATGACCTCTGGAAAAGGTATTAGTTGTGTAATTGATCAGTCAGGCATGGCTTTGGGGATTAGCTGATTTTTTACATGTGCCAAATACAAATCACTGATGCTCAGGAAAAAAAAAGAGAAGTGGTTGTAGCTGGAGAGTGACTGCAGAAATGCCACGGTGGGATTCCATATTTATTTGCTCTCAACAATTTCCAGATCAAATTGGCTCAGAGAAAAGTCAAAATTATTCCCCCTCTAACTGCTGCCTCTGCAAAGTCAGCCTCAGATCTGAGGAAATCAGACCGTGTGGTTCCTGCCTTGTGCATCACAACCAGTAATAAAGATTTTGCTGGTGGAGCTGAGCTGACAGTTTTGCTGATGATGGATGGAGCCAAACAGGCTGCTCCTTGCTGCACTCCTGCTGCCTTGGACTCGTGGATCTCACAGGTGGGGGAGCAGTGGGGACACAGGGAAAAGCATTTCTTTAAAGTATTTTTATACCAACCAGTGCTTAATGACAACCACTGGAACCAGCCAGAGTAGAAAGTTTATCATTAAATCCTTCCAGCTCAGTCATGGGAGTGAGAAAAATGTGAACAGAGGGAGAGATTTACTTGTTTTTCTCTTCTTTTTTGGGTGCAAAAGGCACGTTTCCGTGCCTGTGGTGTGGGAATGCCTCGTGCCTGAACCTGGCAGTGTCCTCTGTCCCTTTCAAATGAGGGAATGTGTCAAATCCAGGCAGGGATTGTCCCCTTGGGTCTGGCACCTGCATTCATTTCCTCTGGATTAGTGATACCAAAGCCCATTTGTTTCACAGTGCAGTTCTCTTCATCCTGGCTTTTCCTCCCATCTCCACCTCTGCCTGCCTCACCTGGCTGTCCCCTGTCCTCTTCTAACACAGCTCGAAAGATGTATTTGCTCTCAAAAATCAGCCCCTGGGGGGAAGGAGGCACCACAGCCAGTGTACACAGTTATCCTGCATCACTCTGCACATCAGCAGGTGAATCAGTCTTTGGAACACAAATATCTTGACAGTTTATCACTAAAAGATAATTAGCAAGAGACAGGAATGTTATCAGGAGCTCAGCCTCTGCTGAAAGCCCCTTGGTGTTGGTTGCTGAGTTCTCTTTGTGTGGTTTGGACTGTTGTGACTGCAGTGAAAAAACTGCTTATTTTTGGGGCAGAGCTGTGGAAATGCTGCAGGTTCTCCCAAATTTTTGCCACAGCCCTGACCCCTGCCTGGAAAAGTCTCAGCTCTGGTGCTGGTTGTCTCTGGTACACCTGTGTGGCTTTGGGTGTTCTCCTGGAGCTCACAGGTGCCCTGGGGGTGGGCTGTGATCACCAGTTTGCCAAAAGCAAGGCTCAGAGCAGTTCTCAGGCTGAGCTGGGCTGTGAATCCCATTATTGGTCATTTCTGACCATCTCCTTTCCACAGCCGGCAGGAAAAAGATGTCAGACCTCTCCCTTTGCTTGCACTGTGCAACTTTCTGTTCTTCCATTTGGAGAAAATGTCTTTTTGTGCTGCAGTCTGGGGCTGAGCAGCACTCCAGGCCAGTCGTGTAATCCATCCGTGGTTTGGGTACGTGAGGAGCACCACGCACAGTTCCAGCTGGAAATGCACCTCCCGTGCTCATCTCCCTCACTGAGGCACGTGGGAAAGCTCTGATCCTGAGTGCTGGGCATGTGGAAACCCAGGGACTTCCAAGAGACTTGCTCTGGCTGCTGGGGGTAAGGAAACCAGTTCTCAGTAAAATATTTACTGTGCTGGAGTGGAATTACGATCCCAGACCAGTCAGATGTGCTGTGATCAGATTGTAGTTCTTTCTCTGGGGTAGAAATACCTCTGCAAGAGAGAATTTCTCTGCAGTTTGAAGCTGGCTGGCTCCAGCCTTGCTGGAATTTTCCTTTGCTCCACGCTCCTCATGCATTTATTTACTGAACCTGTGAAAGGGGTACTGTAGTGTAAATCCCACAAATGGTGCATGCAGTGGGTTTTTTGCTTCAGTAGCCTCCGGTGGATTCATGCAAACAGAATTTAGACCTGACCTCGAGCCTGTTTCAGCTGTAGGGGATACAGTTAATTGACTAAAAATGTATTTGTTCTGTTGGTAGAGTGCACAGGCACAGGAATCTCAGCATGCTGTGATCAGTGCTGCAGAGCTGTTTGCCTCAGTGATACCTCAGAGCTTGCTCTGACCCAGCTCTCCCGAGCTGAGGGCGCTCTGGAATTTGGGAGTGCTCTGCAATTTGCAGTCATTTGCTCTTCTCTCCCCAAATCTAGCAGTGAAAGCACTTGTTCCACAACAACTAAATTTGATGCTAGACTGGTTTCTGAACTGCCACTTACAGCCAGCTCACGGCTCCAGCACTGCAGAGTTGTTGTTGGGTGGGTGATGAGTGACTGCAAGTGCTGGGCGTGGGGAAATGACTTTGTAGGATGCCCACAGATGTGTTGTGCTGAAGGACCTGCACTTTCCTGAATCATTTCAGGAAATAAACATCAGCTCCTTGAAATCCTTTGGATAGGAAGATGGGTTTAGGGCAGGGGGATGGAGCCTGGCTGTGAGCTGTCAGTAACATCCTGCTGTAACCTCCCTGCTCTTCCATTAGTCTGGGGCCTGTGCACATCCAGGTCCTCAAATATTTACTAAAAAGCAGTCACCTGTATTAAGATTCCATCTTTCCAGCCAAAATTTTTATGGACTCATGATTAACTTTTAGTCAACGATTAAATCTGCCCCTTAGTGGGAGAAAGATTTTCGTGCTAAGTGTTCTGTCCTTTGGTTCTGTATGCAAGGCTTTGCCAGATGAGGTTAATCCATCATGTTTGCTTTATGCTGTGATTGTGTTGTTGTACAGATGGTTTATATTTTTGATGTTTTTGAATATGTTCTCCAGTATTGAAAACAATTCATATTTTAGATGGGGCGAGTGAGAAGAAGGAAGGGACATGTACCTTAGTACTAAATGAGAAACTGACCTGAATATAAAACTGACATGGAGCTGTCAGAAGGAGAAGGCAGGAAGGAAAATTCACTCCGGTGGTGGCAGGAGGAAACCTTGGTGCTGGGAGCATCCTGACTTCTAAACTTAAGGAAGAGACTACATTTACATTCCCCAGAAAAATACTTTTCAGTGGATGCTGTGAGTGGATTTGGCATGAGGAGCACACACACTGCCATGATTGCTGTCTTTACTCTCAGTCCCCTGGCACTTGAGTTCATCATCTGACACCACATTTTGGAAGGGCTCCAGAGGAGCTGTGGTGGGCAGTGGTGTCTGTGAGCCACACATAATGTGAGGGCTTTGTGCACGAAGCACCCAGAGCCTGGCAGGAGACAGAGCACAGTGGGAGCTGTGCTGGAGGACTGGATAATAAACATCCCCTATTTATGGGACAGGATGGCACTCGTTTGTCCCCTGGCTAACGGGGCAGAGCACCCTCTGGTAATTAAAGCAGGACACTTTGTGTTCTGTTCCTGAGGGCAGATCCATCGTGGCACCGTGTGGAGCCAGCAGGCACCTCTGTGAAATGGGCACACGCTGCTTAGTCCCTAATCCAGCAGGAAAATGTGCAGCAGAGCTGTTCCTCCTGGGCACTCCAGCAGTCCCTGGGAGCACGCTGGAGTGTGAGTAACAGCAAGAGGCTGCAGTAAACTGGAGTGACTTCAGCATGTCCTCCTCGTGCCAGCAGAGCTGCAGAGTCCCCTGTGTGAGCGAGCGTCTGCTGCGTGTGGAATCAAAGGAGAGATCTCCAGCGGGTTTGGAAAGGGGAATTGTGTTCTGAGGCTTCTTCCCTGAGCTGAAAGGTAACACAGTGCAGCTTTCTAGGAATGGGAGCCCTGCATGCTGAAACCCTCCTACGTCCTGAGAGCCATCACACAGCTTGGGGCTTTCCATCCTTGTGTCATCTGTGTCACCCGCCCCTGCCCAGTGTCCCATCCTGATCCCGGTGCCTGTTCCTCAGTGGAACAGCAGGAACCTTGCACGGCCCCCCCTCCGTGGGGCACTCTGGCGTCTCCCCATGCTGGGAGACCTTTGGTTTCTCTGTGACCTCTCCCCTCTGTCAAACCCAATTGAAGTTTTCCAGCTCAGGAGTTGCCAGGGAGGACGGGCAGACGACAGCGGAGCAGAAAACGGTTCCTGGGTTTATTTGAGCTAATTGTTCTAAAGGCTGGGATTGAGTGGGAGCCAGGAGCTCATTAGTTCTAATCTGGCCTCCAACACTTGCCTTGCGTGGCCCTAGAGCTGTTGTTAGATTTCCTCTCTTAGATATTGCAAGAATAAGGCTGCAAAGAATATTAAATGCAAGAGATGGAGAAATCCTGCAGCATCTCGTGCCAGCAGCACTAGCACAGATGATGATATACAGTGAGTGTTCCTCCTAGAGAGTGTCCCTTCCCTTCAGAGGGGCTCGGTGACAGAACTCCTGCTGATTTATGGAGCAGGATGGCTCTGCAGACTGTCTGTGCTGAGACTTGGAGCTGTGTTAGCAATGTCCGAGCAGCCGTGTTTAAAGCAGGGCTCTTGCTCTAATTGTGTTAACATGATTTCCCTGGGCAGGGAGGGAAGTGCAGAACCGTGTACTTTGAGAAGTAACAAAGGATAATTATAAAGTAATCACGTTTCATCCATCCTGAAACCCTCCTGCTGCCTGAGTTAGCCAGCAAGATAAAATACAAATAAAATACTTGCAGTGGAAACGGGGTGTTTCTGGCTCTCCTTCCATCTGAGCCTCTTTTTTCTCTGGAGTTATCTAGGAAGGACACGTTTATGTTGGAATTCAGCACTGATGAACCCAAACAAACCCTTGGCTGGTTGCTGGTGCTGTTTTGGCTTTCCCAAAGGCCTTTCTCCAGCACCAAGACCGTGTCAGGATTCCTGAACCACCGTGGCTGTGTTTGATTATCTTATCTCTCAGAGGTTGGTGCTGCTGAGCCCAAACAACCAGAACACCATTGCTGCTGGCTGTGGCTCTGCCCACTCTCATTGATGGCTGCACAGCAAAATAATTCAAAAGGTTGATTTCAGCTCTGGCTGGCGTAGGATGAAGCCATAGGCAGCTCTCTTCTCTTGGTTCTTTCATTTCTGCCTTTCAAAGGCTTAAATAAAATTTTGAGTTGAGTGTTAGGGTGGGATTTGGTGAGTGGAGGCTCATTCCTTAGGCCTGAGCAGTTCTGTGGGTGCCACTTCTGCACTGACGTGGAGTCTGTGAGCAAGGAGCTGCCTCCTGCCTCTAATTTTGATGAACCTTTCTGGCTGTTTTCTGTAGTTTATTACGCAGATCCCCGAAGCTGCCATTCCTTGCTTTATTCTGTCAGCAGCCCATTAGTCAGTGCCGTGTGATGGCCGTGCTGGAGCAGTGCCAGGGCTGGGCCTTGATCCCTCTGAGGATGGGAGGTCAGGCCCAGGGGGAGCCAGGCCCCTCCATCCTGCCAGCTGAATCCTAACATTGTTCTCACATCCACCCCACCAGCCTCATTTTCATCAGGGATCTGGTGTTTGCAACCTGGTTTGGAATGATTTATCGTGGGCTCTGGGGCTCTTGGAAGGGTTTATCAGCCTCTGGCTAATAAATTTGCTGCTGTGGTCCAAGAATTTCTTGCACCACTTTTGTGACAGCTCTGACACGTGGCTCTAGGAAGGCTCTCAGTGAGTTTCTTGTCTGTTATTAGCTATTACCTGTGATAAATTATTGGACTAATCTCAGCTGACTACTTAATACTTGAGAATTGCTCTGTTCCTCTCTTCAGAAGTTCCAATCACGAGGAGCTCTGGAAAAGGGAGAGGACAGCAGTGCTCCAATCTGTCCCTCTGAGCAAGGACTACAAAGACAGATGGGGAGCAGGTGAACCAGCAAGAAATCATTAAACTAAACTCATCCTCCCAGATCTCGCCTGCTAAGCCATCCAAGTGTGAGATGAAGCACAAGGTGTGCTGGCAGTCCTCAGCCTCCCTCTTTCTCCTGTTCCAGCATTTGGACTGAGACAAAGCCAGTTTCCAAACAGATGTTTTTCCTGCTCCCTAAATCCGTTCTCTCAGTGCACAACAGGAGTGATGCAGGATGACTCTTGGCCTGTATTTACTTTTTTTTCTTCCCTTCTTCCTTTCCTTCAGTTCTCCCATCTGCTTCTGCTGTGTTTTGGGCCCCTGAGCCATCCATGTGTCAGAAGCAATTCACACCTTGTGGGTGCTGGGGGGAGAGGCAGCTCAGCTGCTGGGCCTGGAGTGGGAGAGTGAGAGTGAACTGAGCGTCTGAGGGACCCTGGCGCGGGGTGTTCCTTTTGTCTCTGGCAGATGTGGTGGTTGTGAGGCTGATCCTCACTTTTTGTCTCTGAGAATGCTTTGGAAACGTTCCCTTGGCTGAACGGGAGCTCTTCACTGTCCAGCCTGGGCTGCTGGAATTGGAGCCCCCCGCAGAAGCCCAGCTCTGGTGCCTCCTGATCTTCATCCCTCTCAGAGACTGGCAGGGTGCTCCTGCTCTGGCCAGGGAAGGCTTCACTGACCTGCCTCGGGATGGCTCCGTGGCACATTTGCACACAGATGCTCTGGAGCCTGTTTGCTCCTTCTCTTCCAAGCCCACTGAGGATTCCTGCCATGCTCCCACATCCAAGGCTCAGGAGTACAAAGCCTCTCCTCTCTCCTCTCTCCTCTCTCCTCTCTCCTCTCTCCTCTCCCTGTTTTGTTTCTTTTCATTATTGATCTGTTTGACATTTGTCCTACAAGCTGTCAAACAGGCCCAATACGTTCTAGAGACTTTGTTTTTCTTTTTGTAATTTTCCTTGAAAAAGAAAATCAAAATGTTTCCACGCTTTTTCCTTTTCTTCCTTCTCCTTGCAGCATTTTGGGTTACTTATGGCTTCAGCTCCTTTTGAGCATCCCCTTGGGCTGTGGCTCTCCACAAATGAGAATTCTGTGCAGATGGAAGAAGGAAGAAACCTTTCCTTTCCATAATGCTGGTCTGTAAAAACAATCCTGCTTCATGTTTGTGTTTCCATCCACCTTCCCACTCAGCGTGGGGGGATTTTGGGGAGGAGCTGATGGATTCTGGCCTGGCTGTTCAGCTGTTGCTCATGGTTCACCTGGAATGCTGGGCACTTTCAAGGAGCATTTGTAGTCTGTGTGTAATTAGGGATTTACAAAGCCCGTGTGCTGTTCATGCTTGAAGGGAAATAGCTGAAATGGAAGAGCCCTCAAGGCAGCCTACAGGAATGAGACAGTGCCCAAAATCTTAAGAGCTCAGGGAATTTCCTGGGTGGTTTGTTCTGCAGGCACAAAACCCAGGAGGGGACTGGGAGGTGACATTTGAAGGAGCATCATTACTAGGGAAGTCATTTTTCCCCCACTTTCCTTCCTTAACGTGTGCTGGAATGCAGTAGTAGTCACTAAGAAAAGCCAGACTGTCCAAAAGGACTTGAAAAAATGCAAACAGCAGTGTCACACAATGGGTGCTGGTGGTTTTCTGGTCCTCCTGCTGTCCTGTGTACCTCAGGACTTGTTGTGTTTGACAGTCATCTCCTAATACACAACAAGAGTCAGCCTGGGAAGTCAGCCAGGACTTTGGGGTGTAAAAACCCCCAACCCCTTTTATATGAACCTTAAATTTCTGCCCTGATTCCCTCGTGCTTACAGACATTGCTCAAAGAGCTGCTTCTGCCTTCTGTGCTGCCAGCAAGGGAGGTCAGAAGCATTCCTTTGGTTTTAAGCTCATCTTTCTCAAGTGTCACCTCTCCAGTTTTCAGTCCTTCCTGTACCCCACTATTCACTTCCTCTGAGATTGCTGCCTCAGCATCTCCACTCTGGTCTCGCTCACACGAGCCCCAGTCACACCTGCCCTTCCACACTGACCCCAATCCTTTTTGCAGTGTTCCAGATGACCTTTGGGGTTTCCATCCAGGGAAGAACTCACCCCTCAGATTTAACAGGGTCAGCTCCCCTGGCTGGGACTGCCAGGTGCAAACTGGGCCTCAGGGACTGCCTTTTGCTGCCAGCACCCTAAACCCAGTGACAGCAGTGCCTGAGTGGCTGCTGCAGGTGACAAGCCTAGGACAGAAGGAATATTTATTGTGTTTATTGCTGCTGTGGCTGTGCAGCGCCAGCCTGGCCATGCTCTGGAATATCCTGAGTCTGCTCAGCTCTAGGGGCTCACAGGGAACACGAAGCTGAGGTGTCAGGGTGGCCAGGAACACAAATTCCTTTTATTCCTATCAGAATTTTCCCCGAGCTTTGATTCTGGGAAGCAAAGGAAGAGGAGGCTGCAGTTTCCCTCATCTCTGCACTAAATCACTCTTTGCTTTGGTCTAGACTTGCAAATTTGTTCTCAAAACCATTGTCTGCCTCTTCCAGGCCAGCATCTCATTACAGAGCTAACTGCAAAATCAACTGCTCTTGCTGACATGTTTCCTGATTTAGATGCAGCTGGATCCAGCTGGGGTTTAGTGCCTCAGATAGCCCCAGAAGGGTTTTATTTTTTTTCCCCTCTTGACACGGTTAAATCTAGTTGCATTAGGAATTTAATTAGGTGTTAGTTTAATTGTGGTTTGAGCTGTTTTCTCCCATTCAGCTTTCCTAGCAGGGACTGAGTCAGGGAGACTCTTGAGTTCTATTTCTGTCCTTGCCACTAACACTGACAACCTTGGACTGCTCTGTGCTGGGCTTTTTTCTGTCCTCCCAGTGCAAGTCAGGCTTCTAGTCCTGCTTTTCCTCTGATTGTGGTGGGCAGGGAGTGCTTGGCTCTGCAGGTCTGTGCTGGAGAACTCCCCATGACCTGGCTGGCTGGGAACAGCAAGGAGAGCTTAAAACTTATTTTTTTATATTGTAACTTGCTGGAAGGTGATTTCTTCTGACTTCCTAAAGAATTCCCCCATTGTTCCAGTGATGGAGATCAGTTTTCTGAGCAGTGCCTTTGGCTGTTGTGCAAGAGGGGGTGAGCTGTGATAGCAGCTGATGGCAGAAAAATCCACCCATGCAGCTCTGAGAAGGAGCTGCCAGGAAGAAATTGAAGCAAAGCCCCACTCATCTGTTGCTGGAATTGCTCTGTTATATTTACTTCCAGATAAAGCTGCTTGTAGCAGGCAGTTCCTCTATCTGCCATGTCCCACTGAACCCTCAGCTGATGTGTTTGCAGGCAGGAGCTGACAAGGATGGAAATTTTGGGTGAGAATCCTCCAGGAAGAGTGGAGCCCCAGGGAGGAGTTCTGTGCCCAGGCTGCTGCTTTAGGTGTGGAAAACGAGCCTTTATCTCGTGTTTAAGGAGAACCTGAGCAGAACAGTCACAGGTGTCAAAAAGGTGAGGCCTTCCTGAGCTTTGGGGGTCATTCCAGAGGGTATGTGTGGAGAAATCTGCTTTTGAGGGAGCTGGTTGGTGACAGGAACCAGCCCTGGGCTCTCTGGGAGGCCAGTCAGCCTGGAAAGGGTGAAATCCCAGAGCCCCAGGGATACCTTCCTCTATCCCAGGGTGCTCCAAGCCCTGTCCAGCCTGGCCTTGGGCATTTCCAGGGATCTGGGGGCAGCCACAGCTGCTCTGGGCAACCTGATGGACCAAGTGAGCTCAGGCTCACAGTGTCCAGTGCATCCTGGATATTTCTGTGTCCAGTGCACTCTGGATATTTCTGTGTCCAGTGCATCCTGGATATTTCTGTGTCCAGTGCACTCTGGATATTTCCACCCTGCCCAGTGCTCTGAGAGGAAAGGGCTGAGTGTGTTTTAGATGGAGGAGCCCAGGCCCAGAGCAGTGGAAGTTGCCCAGAGGATGTATCAGAGTCATCCATGGAGAGCAGAGAGGAAATAGCTGGAGTTGGAGTTGGGATTGTGCTCTCCTGGCTTTCCTTTGGGAGTGACAGGCTCAGGTTTTACCCCTTTGCCATCAGTTAAAAGGATGAGTTTGATTTAAAGTGGGAGAAGAGAGGGGATGTTGGATTAACACGTCCCAAGGTGAGGCTCCTGTGTTGGCAGCATTTGAAGGCTGATTAAATGGAAATCTCTGCAGTTCCCTGGGTGTTTCATTGCAGGCAGGAGAGAACATGGCTGCTGGAGAACAGGCAGGTTAGCCAGCATGCCTTTCAATTGCTGGAGTTCCTGTTGGGATCTATTGGATTTACTGTAATCTTTAATTATAAAGTGTAATTACTTTAGGATGGATTATCAATGTTGGTGTCCATCTCCAGGAGTTGCTTGGTAACATCCCTGGAGCTGCAGCTCCTCCTGCTCTGCTCTTCCAGGCTTTTAAACCCAGGCAGAGGAAGCCTCTGGATATCAGTGTCTGCCTAAATGGAACATCTCCATCCACTGGAGTGAGCACACAGCCTTTTTGTTATCATTTTGCTGTTACATAAAAGCATTACCAGGGACACAGGCCCAGAGAAGTAACCTGAGAAGTTGCTCAGCTTTCTGTTAAAGGTTTTCAAATGAATTCCAGCCTTTTTATAGCATTCTGCCCTGCTGTTTGCATGGGTATTTATATCTCCATGTGATAATACTAAAGGCAGCAACACAAAATAAACATGATGCTGTTTCATTACCTTTTCTGCAGATCCTGAATTATACAGGTTTATGCAAGTCTGATAAAGGAAAAATACATCCATTATTCCAAACAGAAATGAGTTATCCCAGTGTGTTCAGGCAGATTTCTTCCTACAAGACTGACTGTTCCTCTTTTTCTCTCTCTCTCTTGTCATCTGGCAAATTATATTTTATACAGCAGGAGAAAATAAATGGCATTATTGCAGCTTAAAAACCCAAACTGGCACAGGGCTACCGTGGGGCAGCAAGGAGATTAAAGGTGGGAAAGAACAGGTCCTACTTTGGAAACTGACAGGACAAATAATCTGCTTCCTGCTGCAGGAAAAGGAAGAGAGGTGGGGAAAAAACAAGTTAGGAATACAAGGGGGAAAGAAATATTAAAATTACACTCACCCCTCTGCCTTCCTTTTTTTTTTTTAACCCAAACTGGAAATTTCTTTGCTGTTTTATAGTGAAATATTTGAAGGGGAGTTGAAGGAAGGAAGCTAAAGAGCCACAGAAGTGGTTATCTTGTGAAGATAATGGATTTTTGTAATGTTCCTTGGAAGTTCTTGAAAGAGGCTGATTGGTTGGCATATTTAGATTTCATCTTTTAAGCATTTACTAATTATCCCAGTCTAGATGGATAAAACTAATCAAATAGCTGTTTGGGAATGCTCTGCATATGGAAATCTTCCCTGTTAACAAAAGGAGGGCAAGTGGTGGTGGTGGGGAGCTTTTTCTTCTTTTTTTTTCCCTCTCATCTCTCTGCTTTTTGAGAGTCCATAAACCCAGAGATTTTGAGTGGTTTAGTAATTAAATGTGCTAAAGATTTGCACATCTCTTCAAAGTGGAAACACTCACTTGGTCAAGTTTTTATCCTGAGACCTATTTCCTCATTACCTGGATCACAGCATCCTCTAAATGCTTTTTGTTCTGCTGCTGCCTCTGTGAAACACAGGTGGGCTTGAAAGCCAGCTCCTTTTTGGGTTTAGATGGAGCAGAGCACAAGAAAAGATAAGGATCAAAATGGTGAAAATGATAGTGCAGGTTTTCAGAGTTCAGTTTTGTCATTTCTAGTTGATTTTAACACAGACTTGTCTAGCTGGGCAGCTGGAACTCTCCAAAGTAACAAGTGACTTAGAGGTGAAAGAAAAGAAAGAGCAATCTGAAAAATTAAGTTGCAAATTTGGAAGTCTCTGCTATAAATCAGTTGAGACCCGGAGTGCTTAGAATACCAGGGCCAAATAGATAATTGTCTATTAGGTGGCAGATGGCTCACTGGTGAGAACAAAATCTGAAATTATGGATCTATTTCCGTAATTTTTGTGGTTCCGGTGCCATTTTTCAAATGCAAAATGGCACAGTGTTAACACTGATGGATTGTGATGTGTCAGGACTGGAATGGCATAAAATGTTCACTTCTAATCCTGGTGGCTCATCAGAAATGAGCCTGGAACACCTCACCACACACATTCCCCTCCCTCCTGCACCTCCATCCCTTCCCTTCCAGCCTGGGATTTGGAATCTCTGCTCAGAGGAAGCTGCTGTGAGCGTGGAGCCCCCACTTTTAGGACCTTGCTGCATCCCTTCAGTGGTCTGGAAGCTGAGGTGCTAAATTTGGACTGGAGAGGCAGCTGCAGGGAGCCAGAACGGGCAGAGTGGTGCAGATGCTTTTTTGGCTTTTCAGCTTTTCCAGTTGCTGCTTTTTGGAGCCGTCAGTGGAGAGAGGAAAGCTCTGGGGTGCTGGGAGATGAAAAGCTGCCACGTTCTGCATCCTGCCTCCCAAATCTGCAGGGTTTAAAGGCAGCCAGCACAGTGTGCTTCACCTAAAGGGAGCCTGGCAGCTCGGTGAGGCAGCACTTCCATCCCCTGCCTCCCTGGTGATCAGCTCGGGACTGAACAGAGGCAGAGTTTGAGACAGAAATCTTTTGGTGGGGAACTTCTTGCAGCAGTGTGACAAAGGCAGCTGAAAGGGCTGAACAGGCAGCTGAGGGATGCACGTGTTGGCTCCATCAGCACTCGGAGCCCTTGGGGCACTTGGGGAGCCTCAGGCTGGCCCTCGGTGCGTGAGGAGACAGGAAAAGAGATTTTTCCCTGTAGGAAATGTGGCTGTTGGAGGCTGAAGGGAAAGCCCAGGGAGTTTTCCATGCCCTCCCTGGGATGGAGGTGTCTGCAGACTTTGGGTGCCAGGGAGCTGTGCCAGCATGGCTGGGTTCACCCTGCACCTTCTGCAGTGGAGGGGTTAAAGAAGTTGAGGGAAGGAAATCACTTAAAATTTCATACTCAGCTTAAAACGAGGCTGACTCAGAATTACAGTGCTAGGAGTTTTAGGGGACAAAACAGAATCATTTCCACATCCTCTGCATGTCCAGGCTCCCCATGTGCCAGAAGGGTGGGTCCTCCTTCCTCAGCTCTGATTGAGGAGAAGGGAGCCCAGGAGGTGCCTGGCTCTTTCCTTTTGGTGCAGGAGCCCTGCTGCTCGCTGTGGGACTGCTGCCTTTAAAAACACCATCCTTCCTGCTGCCAGCTTCAGGATCAAGCTCTGACACATAAAAGCCTTTGCTCTGCATTGCCCAGAGAGAGAGAGGCCAGAGCTCCTCAAAGATTCACCCTGTTATGTTCATGAAGAATGAGAACTTCCCATTTAGAACCCGCTGCCACTGGAAAAAAAACCCCAGAGATTTGGCAAAAATCAATTGAACACCTCGAGTCATATGGCTGGGACATGTTTGAGTGCATTTTGTGGAGGGTTTCTTCCCCCTCCCTGGGTCATTATTTAGTTTCCTCAGCAGAGCTCTCCACTGACTAATTCATCCCACACTGAGTTTTGAAACCCCAAATTGGCTTTATTTGTTTGTCCAGCATTCCATCTCCTGGTGGTGTTGGAGCCCAAGTGTTGTCAATCAGTTCAGCAAATGTTTATCCTCCTCCATATGAACAGCTCCAGGAAACTTTACTTTGGAAGCTTGATGTTTAAAAAGGAGGGGGGAATCTGGGGATGTGGCTTTTTGCTAATTAAGGAGGATACTGCCAGGGGCTTGTGATGTTGGGTTTGTGAAACACCCAGCTGGAGGGAAGAGTAAGAGCTGAGATGACAGGAGGAATTTCAGACCAAAGCAACCTGCAGATTCTGATCCTGAAATAGAGCAGCAAATGCTGCTGCAGACACGAGATGGGAGCGCTCTGTGGAGGAAGGATTTAGTTTAAATTGTCAATTTCCCTCAAAAGTCTGGTCTGAGGGAAGCGTTTCAGACTTATCTTTGTTGGAGAACATGGCTGATTCTCTGAAGCCTCTTCTTCCCCTTTGTTATCTTTTTTCCCAGGGATTGAATCAAAGGATGTTCAGGTCAGTGTGATGCTGGGGCTGGAACTGCTCAGAGCCAGGCTGGGGGTGTTAGAAAAGGCAGCTTTATTTGAGGCACTCCTTGGAAGCTGACAAGTCCCAGTCTCTCCCAGATGAAGAGAGGACACTTGTAGGTTTAATTTTTCCTCCCAGCTGGAGCCAGAGAGGCAGGAGGACAGAAAAAGCTGCACTGGGATGTGTGTGTGTGTGTTGGAACTTGCACAAGCACTGCCCCAAAGCCCTCAGGGGAAGGTCAGGATGCTGGGCCCAGGCAGCAGAGCTCAAACATCCCAAAAGGAATTGTTTGAGTTGGAAGGGGTTGCTCAGAAATCACCCAGCCCCTGTGCAGAGCTCTCTGAAGAAAGCACTGTGGAGTTGTGATAGAAGATAACAAAATGTCATGGATTTGGTCTTTGTGAATGTGTTCTGTCAGTTAATAGAATAAAAACCTCTGTGCAGTCCCCAAGATCAGTTTCTCCCTGTACTTAGGGACAGATCAGCTTTGGCCTTACGTTCTTAGCCCATTTTAACAACCACTCTGCAGTACTGCTGCTCTCTGAAAAAGGTTGGAAATTCAGAGATGGAGACAGCTTTCTACAAATCCCACGTGGTTTGCAGGGCCAAGGTGAAAAGTGGGGTTTTGGTGTGAGATATGCCAAGTTCTTCACCAGAAATGATGAGCTGGAGACTTCATCCAACCTCTGGATGCAGCCCCACTCCTCGTGTTCAGTGGGAATTAAGATTTTATAATTAACGGCCCATGGGTTTAGCAGTGAGTGGGAAACTCCCATCGATTCCCAGAGCTGAGGCTTGGAAATTCTCACTTCTGTTGACTGTTTTCATTCCCTTTTCCCCTCCCAGATGATGAAGTTTGCCTGGGATAACTACAAGCAGTATGCCCTGGGGAAGAACGAGCTGCGCCCGCTGACGAAGAACGGCCACATCGGGAACATGTTTGGTGAGTGGGGCTCAATTTGCTGCCATTTCTCTTTTTCTCAGGTTTTGAAGGTCACACATCCAGGGCAGCTCCTCTCTCTGCAGTGCAGGGAGGTGTCTGTCACAGCTTTGATCTCATCCCCCTCGCTGTGGGTGAGATGCAAGGCTTTGAATCCGTGTCCTGTGCGTGTCCCAGGGCTGGGAGTCTCATCCCTTCAGGCAGCTCCCAGTCCCAGCCTGGGTCACCTCTCTGTGCAGAGCCAGCACCAAATGTGCTTGGGAGCAGTGCTAAAATGAAAGTGTCTTTATTAAAACATGAAGCCAGCCCAGAGCTGACAATGTGCTATTTGTCTGAGCTTGTAGGCTTCAGGACCTGACCAAATTGAGCATTTTCTCTCTCATTTCTCCACTGTTGAGCAAGATGTGAATTCCATGAAATATTGAGTGAATCAATATTAAAAGCTCTTTATACTCTGTGCTAACTGGCTTGTATAATTTTACTCTTTAGCATATTACCTTTTTCTGTGTGAGCCACATTCAGTGCTGTTCTCCTGCTCATTCTGGTGGGACACTTGTTGTGGTTTGGGGGTATTTGTTGGCTTTTGGGGATATAAATTGTCTTTTTGCTGCTCTGCACTCAGAGCATTTCCCTGCTCTGCTCCCTGAGCCCCTGCCTGTGCATGGGGAGCCCAGCACAATCTGCCTCAGCAGCCCTTCCTTTCCCTTCCCATCCCTGGGCAATTCCTGCTGTGCACAGGGCTCCGGGCTCCTTTCCAAGGGATCTGTGTGCAGAGATTATCTGCTGGAGTTCCTCACCCAGATCAGGGCAGAGCACAGTTCCTCTGTGGGCAGATTACCCCTGAGCTGATTTCCTCAGTGCAGAGGATGGGACTGAGGGTTTGGAGAACACTCCCATCCTGTTTTGCACTCTGTTGGTGTCCAGGTCCTTCTCCACATCAGCTGCAGGACCTGGGGAGGAACTTTCAGCCTGTGGAGATCTGCTTTGTGTGGACCCCGACCCTAATCCTGCACAGCTTTGGGGGCTGAGATGTGGGGAAGGGAAGTGTGAAAGTGGAAATGGCATCAGGTGTCTCTGACACCATCAGCCTGGAGAAGAGAAGGTTTGGGGTGACCTAATTATGGCCTTCCAGGACCTGAAGGGAGGACAGGAAAGATGGAGAGACCTTTTACAAGGGTCTGGAGTGACAGAAGTGGCTTCCAAGTGGCAGAGGGCAGGGTTAGATGGGATACTGGGGACAAGTTCTTTGCTGTGGGGGTGGTGAGGCCACGTCTGACTCACAGCTGGCTGTGCAGGGCTGGGCTGCAAGGAAGCCCCATTAACCCTTGTGGAGGGTCAGGAAGGAGGTTTGGGATTGTCACAGGCTGGTTGTGAGCAGCCACTGCCCCTGCCCAGCCCCTCTCTGCCAGGAGCACTGATTTGGGTGGCTTTGGCCTTTGCTTTGCTCTTTCAACCCCCTCCAGCAAGAGCCAGGTTCTTTACTTGAGAATTTGCCTGGAGTTCAGCAGAAGGTTGAAGCATTCTGCAGCTCTTCCACTCTGGCAAACTTGTCAAAATTCCTCAAGGAGTGTGCCAGTAAACAGACAAAAATATTGAAAGCTTTAAAATGCATTTATCATGCTAAAACAATTGACAAGTACTTATGCTTGTTTGCAGTGTGCCTGTGAGCACTCTCAAGGAAAATGCTTTGCAGCACGAGGATTTGCAGACAATTGCAGAAGAGCAGCTACATGGCACATTTCAGCCTTTTAATAGGGCTTTTCCTCCTTCTAACTAAAGGAGGGCAGCATCAGGCAATCCCTTGGTGCAGCCCTCTGTTCCTCTTCCCTTCAGAGACTTTGAGAAATGAGGACAGGGCACTGTGGCCCTGCATTGTTGCCCATTCCCCCTCCTGTCACATCAAGTGTCTTTTTATTCCAAACTCCAGATGGAAAGGAGGCGAACCGGGTGCTCTCCAGGCTGGAAATGTCAATATTAAGCTGAGATTTCTCTGCAGCTGCTTGCACGTGGGAGGGGAGGAACCTCTTTGGGGCTATTTTCGAGTGTTTTTGTGTGCATGGGAAGCAATCAAGTTCCTGAAGGGTGATATATTTTGCTGTTGTGGATGTGCTGCTGCTCACTTGGAGCCTCCAGTTTGGCAGCCTCAGCCTGGAGGGAGCTGTTGTGGATCAAATATTCCCTTTAGTCCAAGTAGAAATAAAAGTGAACTCTGAATTCTGGTCCTACAGACTTCCTGCTTCTCCTAAATTCCTAAAGAATTCCTGCTTCTCCTAAATTCCTAAAGAATTCCTGCTTCTCCTGACAGCCAGGAGAGAGCATCCCTCCCCATTTCCCTGCCCAGGTAGGAAAACTTGGATCCCCAACCCCATTAATCTCTCCAGGGATCCAATTCTGCCACTTCCCAGGTATTTTCCAGCTGCTCCACAGGCAGCATTCCCCCTCTCCTGGACTTTGATCTGGTGTCCTGGTCTCACGTTCCTGCTGGTGCTTGATGTTCTCCAGCTCCTGTTTCTAAGGCATGGCTCTCATCAAGCCTCTCCCACGTTTCTGGACAGTTTATTTGCACAGAACTCCTGTGATTGCTGTCATTTACAATCACTGCAGCTTGAGAGCCCTTTCCTTAAACCCACAAGCTGTGCTCCTTTCATCAGCATTAATTATTCATCAGTGATGCTTGTGATAAGAAGTGCCACGCTGAACAGCCCAGCCCGTGCCCTCCAGTGGGGTAAACATGATTTAGACTTTCAGATGTGCCATGATTTCCCTGGCAGTGATGCCATGGAAGTGGGCAGAGTGCTCCACGAGGGTGGGGGGATGATCTCTGCTGGAACAAACCCCACATCACGAGGTTCCAGTGGCTCCAAGTGATCCCAAAGGCTGCACAGCTGGGGGGTTCAGGATTGTCTGCAGGATTTCTCAAGGAAAAGCTGCAGAATTCCAGGCACTGTTCAAACCAGGCCCCAAACGTGCTGGTTTAGGAACATTTAAGGAAAACAGCACAGCTGAGCTTGTGGCTGAGGGTGAGACTGGAGATCTGCAGGTACAAATTCTGCTCCCAGTGCTGATGCAGTTATTTTAACCCTTCTCAACCACCTCAGCACTGCTGCCTGTGGTGCTGTAAGGATTAAATTCAGTGATGTTTGCAAATGTTGGCTACCTCGGAGCGGGGCTGCTGGAGAGGGCAGCAGCTCTGTGTGTCACAGCCCCTGAAATGCACCTGTCACCGTGAGCTCCAGAGCACTGGATTATTATTCTGCCCGCTCCCCAGCTCTGTCAGAGCCACTTATTTTTCTGACAAAATGTTTTTAAAATCCTGTTAGCTTTACAGAGCTTCTGTAGCTACGGGAGAGTGAGCTGGCATCTCGTTCTGCTCGTGCATCAGCTGAATTGTCAGTTACATTTTGATTGCACAGTCTTTTAACAATGATAAGGTGAGAAGCCTGATTTTCAGATATCTCTTGAAGTGTGCAGTGCTGGCAGCAGAAGAATCTTTCTTTGACTTATACCCTGAGCCAATTTGCTCTGAAATCAGTGACAGCAAGTAAATATGGAACCTTGCTGTGCTGTTAGGCGTTTCTCACCACCTAAATGCACGTTGGTTTATTAATTTTAGTTTAAAAATAGCAAGCCTTAACCAGGTTTCTCCCCTTTTTTCCTCTTTCCCCACTCGATATCGTGCCTGAAATCATGAATTGCCTCGTTGCAGCCATTGCTCCTCTCAGCATATGCTGAATTTCTGCAGCACGGGGAGGCTGCGTAGCTTCAGCTGATGGGAATCCAAGTGACAACTGTCACAGCCAGGACACTGCCAGGTCAGCAGGACCGGGTGGCAGAGCTCTGCCAGCAGCTGGATTGAAAGGACAGGAGGTGTTTACACCTCATCCTGCAGCAGGGCTCTGGTGTTGCTTCACGTTGGATTGCCTGGGGACAGGGCACAGGGCGGAGAAATTCCTGGAAAAATCCGTGGCTGCCCGGGCTGTGTTTGTGTGCTGGGCTCAGACTTTGGCCTGAGCTGTTTGCTTTGAAGACAGGAGGTCACTGGCCTCAGCTGCCTGGAAATGGGGCTGTTTTGGCTCTTCAGGATTAAAAAAGGGGATGAAATGGCTGGGGAAGAAAAGCAGTGACCACAGGAATGTATCCAGAGAGGCCTCTGGAAAGGACCAAACTGATTGTCCTGAGATCCAGAATGTTCTGCCTGGCAAATCCCAGAGTTTGTCACTGCCCTGTGGCACTGTGACCTGCCAGGCTCAGATCTGGATGGAGATTCCAGGAATCCCCACTGGATTTAACACCCCCAAGCTCCTGTGACAGCAGCTTTTAACAGCAGCTGCTCTGGGGCTGCCAGCTCAGGTGCTGGACCCCAAAATCTCCACGTGCCAGGGTTAGTGCACCCAGTCAGGCCAGCTGAGCCAAATATTTTCCAAAGAGCTGCTTCCTTCATCCAGGATTTAGCCAGGATTTAGCAGGCAGCAAACACAGCCACCTCAGTTAGAAGTGACAGGAGTTGGTCTGTGAATATATAACAGAGGAGAGGTAATTGAATGAAAATATTAATTCAGCAATATCCCAGCTACCAGAAGAGAAATGGGAACCTCCAATTGTGCAATCACTTACTGCACCTCTTCCTTTCTGTCTCTGGGTCTCTTTCCCTGTGATCACAAAATTGCAAAACCCCAGAGAGTCCTTTTATGTGATTAAAATAATAATAATAATGGCTCTCTTAATTTCTATGCTGAATTATGCCTGCTGCCTATTGCACATGACATTGGATGCTTGGCTCCATGGGCTCTTTAAAGAGAAAAATACCTTGTAGTGGAGATGTTGCTGGAACTCTGTTGCTCCCTGGCATCATCATCTTTCTTGTCTTTTTCATGTATAATGTTCCCCAGATGAATAATTTTCAGGAGGGCATTTTGAGTTGACTTTGGCTTTTGATTTCAGTGAAATCTGCAGCAACAAACTTATTTCCTGGCAGCAGGAAGCAGGGAATCAGGATGTCCTCCAAATCCCAAACTCACTGGAGTCTGGCTGCGTGTTGGAGCTGACATTAATCCCTGTTGTGGGTTTTTTTTCCCCCCCTGTTTTGAGATCACTCCCAAGCTGATTAATCCTTCAGGAGATCTGTCCCCACTCCACTCTCACCTTGGGTCCTGCTGGCAGTGGTGGCTCAAACATCAGGGCTCCACTGGCCCCTAAACCCCACACAGGGGTTTAAGCTGATTACAGTGGCTCAGCTGACTTCTCAGCTTGAAATATTCATTTAAATATTCATTTAAAAAGTTAAACTTTTTTAAAAAAAACCCCAATGTCTCACAGAGTGGCTTCCAGGCCCCTCCAAACACCTTTGCATCAAACCCTGCTTCTGGGGCTGGGCAGGGCAGTGACTGTTGAAAAAATGTCATTTGAATGGAGTGGGTTCATCTTAGATTTACATCTTAGCAAAGAAATAAAGTCAGAAAGGAGAACTGGGTGGAGAACCTGGGATCTGAGAGCCCAGACTGGGGGATCTGGGGACTCTGGACACCGCAGCTTGGCTTGGGCCTGTCCTGAGCAGCAAACTGGGCAAGCTCCTCATTATCTCCATGCAACCCCATTAATCATCCCAGCTTCCTCACGAGCTTCCTGAACTTTCCACTGACCCCAAACTGAGTCTGGAGCTTAATGAGGCCTAGAAGTAGCAGAGAGCGTCTTGGGATTTGTCAGAAGTGCTTCACGCAGCAAACGGGGGAGAAGGAAACAAAACAAGAGCTAGAAAAACAACCATTAGAGTAGCAAATGGGAGCAGAATTAGGGAGAAAATTGCGTTGAGCTGGGAGTGGAGAGGGTTCTGTGGGGCCTCTGTGGGCTGCTGAGAGAGGAACAGGCAGAGATGTGGAGGAAGCCACACGTGAGCAGCCCCGTGGCGGAGCACACGGGGAACAATCAGGCTGGAGCTATTTTTTAATTCTTTTTTCAGGCTCTGGGTGTATTTTAAAATACAATGAGCTCATCTTTAAGATTTTTCCTTCTTTTCTTTTAATATTTTCTTTAAGCACCCCATTATGGATGTTGCCCGTGCCTCATTCTGGACACTAATTATGCGGAAATAATTGTCTAATCTTCAGAGATATTGAGCGTGTGATTAAAAGGCAGCCAGCTGAGAGTGGGTGGAGTTGGACTGCTCACAGATCCAGCTCTGGATTAGGAGGCTTTGGTGGCAGCTCCACAGCAAAAGCTGAGTTGGAGGCTTGGCACTTCCAGCTGGTCTGAACAAACATCCAGCATCCACTCCAGGGACCTGGGCACAGCTTGGGAATCACAGGGAACGTGGGGCTGGAGGGGGCTTGGAGCAGCCTGGGGAGGGATGGGATGGGATGGGATGGGATGGGATGGGATGGGATGGCATGGCATGGCATGGCATGGCATGGCATGGCATGGCATGGCATGGGGATGGGATCCATGGGATGGGATGGGATAGGGATGGGCTTTGAGGTCCCTTCCCACCCAAACCAGTCTGGGATTCCTTAGGGAGGTAAATGCCATATCTGGAGCTCCTGACTGCCCTGCTTGGGCTGAAGGTGGCTTTTGGGAATGCTCAGAGCCAGGTGTCTTCTGGCCACTGCTTGCAGTCAGATTCTTTGTGAGATTTTTGCCAGAATCACAGAATTAAGGTCAGAAAAGACCTTTAAATCCACTGAGCCAGCACCACCCCTCTGTTCACCACTAACCCACATCCCCAAGTGCCACATCCACACATTTTTTGAGCACTCCCAGGGCTGGTGACTCCACCACTTCCCTGAGCAGCCAGTTCCAGTGCTTGATAACCCATTCAGTGAAGAAGTTTTCCCAGTATCCAACCTAAACCTCCCCTGGCACAACTTGAGGCCATTTCTTGTCCTGTCCCTGGTTCCCTGGGGGCAGAGCCCGACCCCCCTCTGGCTCCAGCTTTATTCCAGGAGGAGTTTGCAGACACAGCCCCCTGCACTACCAGGAACTACATAAAAAACCACAGCAGGTTAAGAATATTTTTAAAATACACTTTTAGCTAGACCCTTTAATGTTGGAAATATCTTGAGACTCGTGGGTGTCTTACCTTTATCCCTCTGTATTTTAGCTTTCCCTTGTTTATTCAGAGGAGATGGAAACTGTACAGCAAAAAAAAACCACACTTACTTTGGTTTTAATTCACTTGGTTTCCACTCCTGAAACTTCTGAAGAGATTAAGCAGGTTCCAAACTGGCTTTGCTGTGTTGGATTTCACATTTAGAACTTAACTGTTTTATCACATCATTTTGTGCTGCTGCTGAGGTTTCTTTCCACCCTCATTATGTATCTCATTGGATATTCATCTGGATTAGTGTTAGATTTTGACATTTTTCTATTCACCTCCAGGAGATCATATATCAAATGGGGTCCTGCTACAGAATTTCTTCCTCTGTAATTTCTCCAGGTGCTTGTTCCTGTTTTTTTTTTCATCTCTGCTGCCTTTTCAGGGGAGAGAAGTCCCTTATCTCACTTAATCAGTGGGTTTAACTTCCTCCCACAGGACATCAACTTGCAGATTTGTCACTGCTGCTGGAGTTGGCTCTGTGTGCTCAGAATGCTGTGGCAGGCATTTGTCACTCGAAGACCTTTATGCTTTCACAAAATACTTCCTTTTAGCCTCCCAGGATTGTTCCTGTCTCTAGAGAGGATTTTTTTGGAAGTTCAAGGAAATCCCTCAGCCTTTGCTTGAGGCATCCACGTGAAACACGGGGAGGATTTTTTTTGGACTGACTAAAATTGTTCATCCTTCTTCTGATGTTTTATTCCCAACACCACTTTTGCACCCTAACACACTTTATATGCAGCTCCAAAAGGGGGGGGAGAAAAAAGGGGGAGAAAAAGTTCAGTGCAGGAAAATGAAAGTGTTTGAAGAGAAAGTTCTAAAGGCAGAGGTTGTTTCCTACTAATTTCAATATACAGAATTTACCTCTCAGGTGCAAACACAGGATTAAGAGCACTGTTCTAGGTTATTCCTGTTTCTCTCCACAGTGCTTTCACCTGAACACAGGATTGCACTGGGGTCGTGTCCTCACAGAGCTGGGGGGTGGGAAAACACAAATTCTGAAGTGGGGGATCACAGCATTCGGGGATGGGTTGGCAGCAGCCTTGATTGCTCTGGTTCATCTCCATTTCCAAGCTCCAGTCTGTGCTGTGTCTGCCAGGAAGAGAGGGAATTCAGGAACAAAGACCCTGAGGATCAAGGTTTGCCCGTGCAGGAGTGCAGAGCTTTCACGGACTTCTCCTTCAGGCAGCTGGAAGTGGAAGTTGCCTTCAGGCATTAAAATTAACACCTTTTGCCTAGGCTAGAACATTCCTTCTCTCTTGGCAGGCTCCATCCTGGTTGCTGTGGGAACCAGCATTTTTAATTTCCTGACTTTTGTGTGTACATCCCAAACTGTAGCTGTGATGTTCCCTGTCACTAAGGGAGCTCTGGGAAAGGTTTGCAGGAGATGGAGCCATCAGGAATCGTTTTATGGAGCTCTTCCTTCCCTCAGGATCACTCTGCTGCCTCTCCAGGGGCATCTTCAGGAGGCTTTTTGGAGACCTGCAATTCCCACTCATCTCAGGGAGCAGCAAAACACAGAAGTAGCAGCGAGGGGTCTTTCAGTTCTTCCCTTCCTGAGGCTGGCAAGTCCTGGCAGGCAATTCTGCCTTGGTGCTTCCCAGCTTTAAAGGTGGTGCCTGACCCCTCTGTCCTGCAGAGTTCAGCTGTGACTCCTTGGCCATTTCCCTGGGGATGTGCAGAGTGCTTTCACCCTCTGCTTCTCTGCAGCATCTCCAAAACGTTGTCAACTTTCCTGCAGCCTTCTCCCCTCAAGGCTGAGCAGCCTCAGACCTACCCAGATTTAATTGCAGGTCCCATTCCTCCTGCTGAGCCCTCACTTCCCTCTGGAATCTCCAGGTGCTGCTGGAAGGAGACTCTGTGCCCTTTCTTGTGTGAGACATTACTGCTCATCCTGGGCTGGGCTTTGCTCCTTTTCCCAACATTCCAACGTCCTTGGTTTGAGCTGGAAATTGTTGATTTGAGCTGGAAATTGTTGATTTGAGCTGAAAATCATTGATTTGAGTTGGAAATCGTTGGTTTGAGCTGCATTTCTGAGGGCTGCAGCCTGGGTATGGCTTTCAGGAGTGCTGCCTCACCATTTATTCCTTCTGCTTCATGGTTCGTTGTGCTTCCCCCGGGGCAGAACGCGCCGTGTGGCCTCATTGAATTGCATCACGCTTGTTTCTGACTATTTTCCCAATTTGCTGAGATTATTTTGATATCTAATCCTGTCAAGCAGCATACTGGAGAGCATTTGGAGGCTTTCAGCTGGGGTCTTGTTGGTGTGACTTTAACAATATGGGAGAGAAAGGGAAGAACACGGACAGATGGTCCCAAGTGATGGAGTTATGTGGTTTAATGTGTTTGTGCTCGTGGTAATGGAACATTTGCATTCTCCTGACCCACTGCATTCACAGAGAAAATGTGTTTAGATTCTTCCATCGATGATTATGAGGGTTCCAAGCTCAGCTCATAGTGTTCAGCAGGTGGCCAGGCCCCATACTGAACAGCACAATTAATCCTGTTAATTCCTTCTGAGGCAAAGGGTGGTTTCCTTTCTTTATCTCTGAATTCTCTTCCACCTGGGCTGGTGTTAAGGACCAGATAATTTCTGGGAGCTGATGTTTGCTGGGCTGGGCTGTGGATAAAGCCAGGGATGAGTGGTTTTACAGCCCCAGCTCCAGCATGGTGCCCGTTCTGCAGAGCCCATCCAGAGCGGATCAGATCTGAGGGAAAATCACTGTCAGGAGTTCCAGGCTGTGCTGTCATAACACATCTGCCACTTTTTGGGAAGTGTGTTTGGAAGGCAGAAGGGCACCTTCTTCTGATTGTTCTAATGAAGCATCTCCCCTTTGAATTCTGAGGTGAATTAGCAGCCTCTGCTCATTAACTGCTACCTGTGGCTCTGGCAGAGCAGGATAACAGTTGCAGGTAGGATGTGTGTGTTTGTTCTAATGGGCCTGTTGGGACCCCTCACATTAAATGCTGCAGGTCCTCGAGGAGGTCTGTGGAGGAGCAATAAATGGAATATAATCAGATTACCTTTAACCACTGCAAAATTAATTTCAAACATCCAGAACAGAGAGGCACCAGCAGTGTTTTGCCCCAGCTGTTGTCTCGTGCTTAACCTCTTTGAACTGCTCCTCCCAGAAGTGCTCCTGGCTTGTCAAATGACCCATCTTTGTCAGAAGTAATTACCTCTGCCTCGCCAACATCTGAGCCCCACTGCCCAAAAACAGGAGGAAAGCTTTTTCCCAGAGGAGCATTTGAACGATTATCACTTCCAATTTCCTGCTGAGCTCTCAATGGCACACGGAGCTGCCTGTGTGTCACGGGAGACAGATGGGAGGCACGTGGAGAGTGGATTTGCAGCATCTCTGCTGTATCAGGGCTTGTGTTCCCAGCCTCAGGCAAACCTCCCCTCCTCCGTGACACTTTGAAACAGGAACAGTTTGATTTGAGCTCCAGGAGGTGTTGGAGTCGTGCAGGGATGAACCAGAGCTGGTTGTTGGAGGATCACTGAATGTTGAAAGATGGTTGGAGAAACTGGGGAAAAGAGGATTAAACTGGGGAATGCTGCCAAGTATTAAATATTTAAGAATCAGTTGGCAATAGGTGCTTATCATATGTCTGCTGTCCCATTCCTCTGAAGGAAGTAACTTACCTGAGGGGCTGGTGCTGTGACAAGCAATTCATTTTTGTGCTGAACACCTTTCTTCTCTTTTTCTTTCCCAGTGCATAATAAGAATATTGCTAACCTGTTGCCCCCAGCCTGCTCTCCTCTGGACTCTGCCTCCTTTGCCACGTCCCTAAATGAGCCCAAGCTGTCGTTTTGTGTCTCTCACCCATCACTGGTTCAGGGCAGAGCTGCCACTGCTGCTTCAGCTTGAGCGATAGCCTTAATTCTCCAGGGGAAATTGATATTTGAAAAACATGAGTGGTTTGTAATCCAAAAAAGCCATTTCTTCCCCAGCTGGAACACGCTGTCTATTAAATTTGATCATAGCAGCCTAAAAGGCAGCACTCAAAGCTGCCTGTCCAGTGCCAGCTTTACCTGTGCAGCCCATATGCTGAGGCTGCTCTGTGGTGCAGGTGGAGCTGGGATTCATTAGCACTTCCCAGGAGCCTGGAAGATCTCTCCTGTTGACAACAAAAAGCAGACTGAGCTGTCGTGTGAGCCAGATGTTTGGGTGATTTCCCTCATGCCAGCCTTCAAAGTTCCTTTGCTGTAGGTGGGAGGCTCAGCCTGGGTTGGCAGATGGAGCTTTTGGGGCTGTGCTGCCCCTGATGTGCCCTGGGCTCTGCTCCTTCCCAGCCACGTGCTCCAGGATTAATTACTCTGCTGTTCCTAAGCATCTTTTCAGGGAATGATCAGCCCTCTGACCTTTCCTTAGCTGGGGGAGGTGTGACTTCACCACCCTGCAGTGCACACACGAGGGCTGGAGTTGGTTTGGGGGTGAAGCTCAGAGAGCGGCGTGACCTCGGCATGGTCCGAGTGATGTCCTGTGCCTGTAAATGCACAGAATTCCAGTGGATCCAGAATTTCCTCTGGAACTGCATGAAAATCCACATCTCCAGGGCCAGGATAGCTGAGGAGGTTGGCAGCCTGTTGGTAACCTGCAAAGCAGGGCCAGCACCCTGTGAATGCTGAATGTGCCAGGGGTGGTGAAGTGGAAGAGACCAGAACAGAGAAAATCAGGGGGGAAATTGTGTTTTGGGGTGATGGCTGCTCCCAGCTGAGGGGCAGCAGCAGGGACAGGGACAGAGCTGCCCCTGACCCCGCAGGGCTCTGCCAGGTGGCCTTTGCTGCCCATCAGGGGAGCACTTGTGGCATGGAGAGCGCTCAGGGGGTGACCCTTTGACCAATACCTGGAGAGAAGAGTGAGGAAGATTAATGTGAGGAAGATGGAAAAATAACCTTGGCCATGGAGTGTTTTTTGATGAGGTCCCTGAAGTGTAGGTGCAGTGGTTTATTTGGAAAGCAAAGAAAAATGAGGTTGCTCAAAAGCTAATGGACTTTTTTTTTTCCCTAACTCTGCAAGAGAATGTGCTGATACAAAAAGAAATAGATCTTTTCTAATTCTTGGACTACTTCTTTGTCCCCTCCATCTCTCGCTTCTGCTGCCTTGTTGCTCAGATGTAATTTGTTTAGTTTGCCTTAAATAAAGGGAATGTAGTTACTCTGTGTTACAGCTATCAGGTTCACAGACAAAAAACTCAATAAATAAGGCACTGGCAGGGCTGTAGCTCAGGTCTGGTGTTTCTGCCTTCATCTGCAGTAGGTACCACTCACAGGCAGCTGAAGGACTGTAATGAGGTGATTGTGGATTTAACTGAGAAATTTTCTTTCTTCCTGAAAAGAAAACCCATTTCCCAGTTCCATTTGGATTTTCTGTTTAATTTCTGTCAGCTGGATCAGTAGTACCAGCCCTGTCCTGGGGATCCCTGACATCTGGGGTTGACCCTTGCAACGGGAGCAGAGCAACTTTCCACTGGAGAGCATCTCCTGGAACTGGAGTTTATCTTCCAGTGCCCATCCCTGGTGTGAGGTGTGAGTGCTGGAGGACAGTGCTGAAAGGAAATGTTAAGAAATAAACAGGTGGGGAGTGTTCCTGCACCATTCCAGAGGGGAGATGGATGGCTGGTGCAAAGTGCTTGGGAAGAGCAGAGACGCCAGGTCGGATATGGTGGATAAATTAATTCTTATTTCTCTAACCATCACATTCTCTTTCTTTAAATCCTCTTTCTTTTCATGCTTTGAGGAAAATTCCTCCTGCTTTTTTTGGCTGGCAGGAGAGACTAAAGCCCAGAGCAGGCAGGGAGCTCTGGCCTAAACCCAGATCCCAGCTCAGGAGCTGCAGGCTCCCAGCCTCTCGTTGTGCCTGACCTGGAGCGCTCGGCACAGGGGCTGGCAAATCTTGGCTGCAGGGCAGATTTTTCAAGGAGCTGCAGTGATTTTCACAGTTTACTTGGTTGCCAAGATAATCCTGAGCTGTGTAAAACGTCTCTGTGTGGATTTCTCCCAGAATTGGACAGTTTGCCACCAGCCAGGAGCTGTGTGGTGACGCGGTCCCAGGCAGCTCCCAGGCTTCTCACACACATCTTGGGATAAATGTCAGGAGTTCAGGCTGCTCTCCAAGCCCTGGCATGGAGAAAAAGGACCAAAAAGTACAGGAAAAGCAGCACTTGGAGATGGTCATTTTTCAGACTCCTGCTGTAACAGGGCACTGATTTTAATTGAAGCCTTCAGACCAGCAGAACCAGGGGAAGGGATCTTGTGTTTTCCCCCCTGCACCCCAGGAGGTGAAGGTAAACAACCAGTGACAACCAGAGCCCCTTGTGCCTTGGCAGTTAACCAGTTCATCGTGTTTCATTGAAACTGCATCCTAATTTTTATTCCAAACAAGATTTCAGCACTAATTTCTGTTTTGACAAATACGATTTGACATAAGAACAGTGGGAGTCAAGACCTTTCATTTTTGATCTGGGTTTACATTGCGCTGATCTAAATTCCTCCCCCTTCTGCTCTTGCTTTTCAGTTGTAAACTCTGTTATTAAAGTTAGCAAAGAGCTGTTTGAAACCCCCTGTTCTGTAGCATTTAAACAGTCCTGCTGTATGCAAGATTAAGTCTGATATCTTCCTAATGGCTTGTGCTGTTCATCTGAGGCGTTGGCACAATGAGTTACTGTAGGATTTTGAAATGGCTTTGTTGGAAATGAAGGATTTGGTTTCTGTTCACTGAGTCACTTCATGAAGGGTTCTTTGCCAAATGGCAGGACCAGGCCCCCTGGGGCTGAGGGCATTAGGGATGAGATTCCCCAAGCTCTCTGCCTGCTGCAGGGCTCTGGCAGGGCTGGCTGAGGTCAGGGTGGGCTTCCATCCATCCCTGGGGCAGACAGTTGATGGCAATCACGGGGGAACGTGGCTCTAAACAGGGGGGATACAGCACAAGGAATTTTCTAGTGGAAGGGTAGAACTGGATGATCTTTAAGGCCCCTTCCAACCCAAACCAGCCTGTGAAAGGATAATTTTATTTGAGCTAAACCCTGGCATCAGGGGGTGCTGGAAAGCTGGTGGAGATCCTGGTGAGGATGCTCCCATCTCCTGCTGCTTGGGAATCCTTGTGCTGTGTTCACCTTTCCAAAGGCACACCCTGAACTGCTCCTTGGTCCTTGCACCCCAAATTAAAGCTGGTGGGACAGGAGAGTCCAGCCTGTGGTTTGGGGACCTTTGCAGGGTCCTCGTTCTCCGTGGCTGCCCAGGCACAGAGAGCGTGGTGGATTCAGGAGAGCCTTTGGAAGGATCTCTCCTTCCTGAGGAAAAGGCTATTTCAGACCCCACTCGTAGCTACTTGGCTGCTGAAGCATCACTTTTGTGGCTTTTTTTAAGGCTCTCAAGGGGCAGACTTGCAGCTGGGAGCCCTTCAAGTCTCCTATCTGGCCTGTGATACTCCACGTTGGCTATTTTGGGAAGAGGGGAGCGAGGGAAGGCAGTGCTCTCCATCCCTCCCATCACAGCTGCTCCTCTTTGGAAAATCTGACATTTGCTAAGCTCTGTGTGCTGGATAAGTGCTGGGTTAGACTTGTTCAGGTCTTGGGAGAGGCAGGTGCAGGTGAGTCTGGACTTGGACACGTAGATCCCCAGCCTGTAAACACCTCACCCCAAGGTTTTTAATTTGGGGCCGAATTTCTTCCTAGAGCCTGAGTCATCTCCCACAGAAAAAAAAAAAAAATAGGAAAAGAAGAAACAAAACAAGGCAAAAACCCCTCAGAGCCACCAATGCCAGCTCCTCTCCACCCAGCACCTTTCCCCAGCGTTACGTTAATTAAATTAATGTTGGTTAGGCTCTCTGTGGCAGGGTTCAGGCTCCTGGGGTGGGTGGGAGCAGGAACAGAGCAGCCTTGTTGCCCACACTCCTCTCTCCATTCTTCTGCTGCACAAAAGAGCAAATACGGGGTGGCACAGGCCCTCCTTCAGCTCAGGGAGAGATGAACCCTTGTCTGCTCCCATCAGCTGCTGCTTCTCCTCCCCTGATCATCGCTCAGGGGACAGCTCTGGGCAGAGGCCCTGTCACCAGAGCTGCTGTGGCATTCTGTTAGAAGTGCCCCCAGACTCCCTGGATTCCTCCTGAGGTCCCCGTTCTTCTCACTGGTCCCAGTGGAGGGGGAATGGGTGATCCTGGCAGGTCCCTTCCAGCTCAGCTCATCTGGGATTCTGTGGCTGTTCTCTCCCAGGGCAGTGAGGAGCTGCTGGAGGAGCTGCTGTGGGTCCTAAAGTCCAAACCCTGAAGTCCCACCTGCCCTTTTGGGATCAGCAAAGTGACTCTGCCTCTCCCTGGTGAAGGTCTCCCCACTCCAGCCCGTTTGGGGCAGGATCAGGAGGGGCTTTTCACAGCACGCTGGGGTTTGTGGAGACAGGCACACTGTCAGATGTGGGGTCCTGCCTCAAGCCACTGCTCCCAGCCCTGGGTACTTGCAGGAGGGTTTCTGTCACGGGTTTCTTGTGAGGGTTTCTTGGTTCCTTCTTTAAAACTCCCTCAGAGCAAGTACAGTCAGGCTGAAACCAGCAATTTCGAGGTGAGGGTGTCAGCAAGAGTCAGAAGTGACAGAGAGGGGGTTTGATTTGGTTTCGAGCTGCCACCCCTTTGATTGCACCCCTCCCATCCTAATGTGCAGGTGCAGAGAGGTGCTGGTTGTGTAACAAAGCAGGCAGGGGGTGTCACCACCCTGCCAGGCAGGTGTGTTTGTGCTGCTATGAACGTGCTGGGATGGGCACACACCAAATTCTGAGAGCTGCCCTCGCAGCTCCATCCTGCTCTGATGAGGCCAAGCCTGAGCAGGGAGGAGGGAAGATGCTCCCCTAGCAAAGAAGTCACAGGCTGGGGGTCAGGGACTCTCTGTCCTGGTGAGGGACAGGCACAGCCAGGTCCTGCTTTGCCCTGTGGCTTTGCCCTGTGGCTGAGGAGGGGAAGGAGCTGCCTTTTCATCCCTCTCCTGTGACTGGAGCTGACACGGCCCCTCCTGGCGTGGGGAAGGCTCTGGTGGCTGCAGGAAAGGAGTCACTGAGCATTTGCAGCTGCTTCAAAGCTGCTGCAGAAGAAAGGAAACACGGCCCAGCCCCTGGTACAAAACACACAGCCCGAGGTTCTTCTGATGCAGAGGGTGAGGGAATATTTAAAACAAATGTTTAATGTGACACAAAGACAAAGCAGCAGGGGAGTGAGGTTTGCCCTCCACTTTGTCAAACACAGGCAGGAGAGCTGAGCCACTCCAAGCAGAGAGCAGAGCCTGTTCCCAATCCCCAGAGCTATTCACCCAGTTAAAGGCCTGACTTGCTAAAAACATAAAAGGCTCTGTCAATTCCAGCAATATTCCTCACTTCAATTAATCATCCCAGAAAATGGTGAGTTTGTTGTCTCTTTGTCTCCATTTAGCTTGAGCAAATCCAACTTTCCTCATTGTCTCTCTGCAGATTATGAAAAGCTTTTGTTGATTATATCATCAAATTAAGCCGAGCCCAGTAGTGTGATTTTCCTCTCAGAATATCACAGTAACAGCTGTGCCTCAGGTGCCACTGCCCTTCCTTCCCTGTTTAAAATGCTTTCCCTGCCTCCCTCTCACGTCTCTCCTTGCTAACAGGAAAGTGTATAAAAATCACATAATCATTAATATTGAAGAATCATTAGGGCTGATAAAAGCAGCACTGCCTGCTATGGTGTTGTTTTTTATGGTCAGTGCTTTTGGGAAACATTCCAGGCCCACATCAGCCTGGCTGATTTTTAGAGCCCACCAGTTGATCCAGTGACTGTTTGACTCCATCCACCCATTGCTCCTGGAGATGGCTCCAGTTAGATGATCATTTCCCAGGCCTGCAGGAATAAATGGATTTCTGGAGGCTGTTTCAGCTTCCTCTGCTCCCACAGCCCCTGCTTTTGATGCAGACAGCATCCCAAAGGCAGCAATCCGTAGTTGAGCAGTAAAGTCCTGGTTGGGTTTTTATTAAAGCAATGATGTGCTGGCTGGCTGGCTGAAAAGTGTCAAAACTGCAATCTTGTAGCATCAACAAAATAAGGCAGGATCCTTCCCTAGGGGAGAGGAACACTGAGAGGAGGAAGGAGCCTGGAAGGGGTGGATCTGAGCAGTTCCCTGCAGGGATGATGCACATCAGACACAGTCCCTTTGTCCCTTGGTGAGAGCAGCCCAAAGGTTGCTGGCACACAATTCACCTTTGCCTCCCTCTCCCCTCTGCAGCAGTGCATCCAGCTGGGTTTTCCTCTCTTAAGCAGAACTGGAATTGAAGTGGCACTGAAGGTATCACAAAAGTGCCAAACCCTGAGCATGCAGAGAAAAGCTGCGGGAATTTGGGAGAGCAGCTGAAAGTCTCTGAGTGAGGAGGAGGAACTGACCCGAGCCAAACAGAAATAAGTCTCAGGGACATCCCTGGGCACAGCAGTGAGTGAGTCTTTGTGGAGAGGGAGGTGATGGGGACAGGGTTGGTACGAGGAGCTTCTGCTGCAGAAACAAAAGCTGAACCTCATCCAAGCATCTCTGCTGGCAGAGATTCCCAAAGGTCTGCCAGGGGTGGGTGGGAACGTGGCTCAGCTGAGCAGAGTGTGTGGGGGCAGAGGCTGCCTCACACCTGTGCTGAGGAATGGCTGGGGCTGGCTCCAAACTGGAGCCCTGGATGGCTGGGGCTGGCTCCAGACTGGAGCTGTGGATGGCTGGGGCTGGTTCCAGACTGGAGCCCTGGATGGCTGGGGCTGGCTCCAGACTGGAGCCCTGGATGGCTGGGGCTGCTTCCAGACTGGAGCCGTGGATGGCTGGGGCTGGCTCCAGACTGGAGCCCTGGATGGCTGGGGCTGGCTCCAGACTGGAGCCGTGGATGGCTGGGGCTGGCTCCAAACTGGAGCCCTGGATGGCTGGGGCTGGCTCCAGACTGGAGCCATGGATGGCTGGGGCTGGCTCCAAACTGGAGCTCTCCACAGGAGGGTTTGTGTTGCTGAGTTGCCCAGGGCTGGGGAGGCCTTTGCAGGGTGTTGAGGCAGGATGAGTTCACACCCTTGGCTGCCCCGTGGCAGGAGGAGTTCTAGGGGACCTGAGCAGAAATAACCCCCTGGTGCTGAGCTGTTCCAAAGCAGGGTTGTTACAGCTCTGATTCCATGGAATCTCTGCTGCTGTGGGGCTGTGTGACCACACACCCTGCACAGCCTCCCTGGGAGCTCTGTGTGCGTCAGACAGCGTCTGGCAGGACATTTTTTACACAAATGACACGGCTGGTCCAAGTTCCTGGCTGGAATTCCCTTCAGCTGAGTGTGTCCCATTGCCATCTGCTGGGGAATGGGCTCACAGGGATGTGCTGCTGGACAGGGGAAGGTCCCTAAATCACCCCCTCTGCTCAAGGTTCACTGACATTCTGGTCTCAGCCTCCAGGAGAGCCTGGGGGTTGTGTTTGTGCTGGTCATGGCGTGGAGCAAAAATATTTGTGCCCCAGAAAACCAACTCTGCGTCAGGACAGAAGGATCAAAGTCCTGCCTTGGGTGCTCTTGCACAATAAAATTCAGTTCTCTCACAGGTTGTGCTTGGCAGAGGGTTGGAAAGAGGCTGAGCACAGGTTTGCAGCTAAACAATGGCTAAGGGTGGCATTCCTGAGCCACTTTGGCCAAGGCAGGACTGGAAACAAGGCCAAGGCTTGCACTTGTGTCTAGGGCCTTCAGGTGTGGACCCTGAGCTGTTCCTTGGGGGAATTCTTGCAGAATTCAGAATTCTTTCAGGCCTTTGAAAATTGGGCCTCTCCAATTTTGGGTGGCAGAGCCGAGCAGCCCTGGTGGAAGATGCCACCCAGACACCCCCAGCACGGGGACTGGGAGCTGCTGCCTGTCCCAGCCCCCCAGGCTGATTCAGAGCTGTGGCTTCATGCCTCTGTTGTGTTTTTGCCACGCAGGAGGCCTTCGAGGAGCAACTGTGATCGATGCCTTAGACACCCTCTACATCATGGAACTCGAGGAGGAATTCCAAGAAGCCAAGCAGTGGGTGGAGAAGAGCTTTGACTTGAATGTGGTGAGTCAGCTGCTGGCAGTGCCTGCCTGTGTCCCCTAAACTGCCAGTCCTGCTCACAGTTTTCCCCAGGAGTCCTTTGGGGAGGGAAACCATGAGCTCTGGAGGGGGGAAGAAGGCACTCAGTTGATTATTTTCTTTCTAAGGCCAAAGGGAACTGCAGTGATTCACCCCAATTTTCTGCTGGTTCCAGGAGGGGCCACCAGATCAGCCTCACCACGTCTGGCTGAAAATAAGGTTCAGTGTTTAATGGTTCTTGTGTTTTGGTCTGGGTTATGGAAGCAGACACTCATTATCAGACACTCCAAGGAAATGTTGCTCATCAAAGAACAAGTTCTGTTTCATCTCAGGTAAATGTCTGCCTGCAGTAAGAGATTTCCTTATTAAATTAGATTAAGGTTGTAAACCCAGCTCCCCTTGTCTGGGCTTTGTTGGTGTCACTGCTGGGACTTGTGTGACACCTCGGCAGCAGAGGGGGAGCACAGAGGGATGCAAGGAAGGGCATCACCTCTAAAACCAGCCAGAGGTGCTTCTCCCTGGGGCTCCTGGAGCTTTCCTGGGCACGTGGGGCTGTGTTGGGATTGGGGTGCAGCACAGCAGTGCTGGCAGCTGAAGGGTGCTGTCCCTCCTCTGTCCCTGGCCACACTCTGGAGCCAGCTCCTGCATTCCTCATCCCCAGCTGATGGGAGCTCATCAGTGGCACAGGCAGAGAATGTTAAAACCAAAGTGCAGCTTAAACTTTTATTTGTTTAATGCCAGCCTAGTTGTTGTGAGGAATGGTTCTCCCACAGGAACAATGCCTGCAGCTGCCTTTATAGAGAAGCATCATTTGGGAGGGCACCACTGGCATTCATGGATTCATAAAAGGCAGCCCACATTTGATAAATCTGGTGAATGGTCTCAGTCTGTTACTGAATCGATAAACAAGGGACAAAATCAACTGGGAGATAATTTATCTGGATTTCATAAAAGCTTTTAATCTTGGCCTGCAGAATAGATTGATCTGTAAAGACAAGAGTGAATGCTATGGATTGATCCGTGGAGTCAGGGAGCACAGCACAGGGAGGCAGGGGGGAAATTAATTCAATATTGCCTCTGTACAAGGAGCTCTCACAGTCCAGAAAGGCAAGACAGGGACTGCAAGACCCACAAGCTCTGCTTGAAACTGAGTGCTGTGATCTGTCTGAAGTTGTGTCAGGGGAAGTTGAGGCTGGATTTTGGGCAAAGGTTCTTCCCCCAGAGGGTGCTGGGCACTGCCCAGGCTCCCCAGGGAACGGTCCCAGCCCCGAGGCTGCCAGAGCTCCAGGAGCTCTTGGACATCACTCCCAGGGTGGAGCTGTTGGGGGGTCTGTGCAGGGCCAGGGCTGGGCTGGATGGTCCTGGCAGGTCCCTTCCAGCTCAGCAGACTCTGTGACTGTGTGATCTGCCCTGCCTGACTCAGGTGCTGGCACAGGTGATAAATGGGCCAGTTGGGGTGTTTCTCCAGGCTCCCCTGAGCAAACAAAGTGCTGAGAGGTGGGCACAGAGCCGAGGGCTCTGCTCCTCTCAGGGCTGTCCTTGTGTCTTTGCAGAATGGAGAGGCTTCCCTGTTCGAGGTGAACATCCGCTACATCGGAGGGCTCCTGGCCACCTACTACCTGACCGGAGAGGAGGTTTGTCCCCACAGCTCTGAGAGTCCCTCCCAGCCCCCAGAAGGAGCTGAGAGGGCTCTCCAGCAGGAGAGCTCTGCTCTGAGCATCAGAGAACGCCCCCATGACAACAGGCTAAACCCATCGTTTTTGTGAATATGGAAATGCCACTAATGTTCCTTTAATTAAGCCTCGAATAATTACCTTGCACACACCGTGCACGGCTCATTTGGCAGAGATCTTTCCTCCTGTGGGCAATTCTAGCAAGACACGTTTGGAGTTGGACACATTGCTCCCCGGGGAAATGCCATTTGCAGAGGATCTTTGTCTTTGTACTTGTTCCTCTCTCTTCCAAGTCGGGTGAGATTTCATCAGACATCATCCCCGATCCTGCCTCGGGCTAAGCAGGGCAGCTGAGAGGGGCAGGTGCTGCACACTCGGCTGAACATCCCTCTGGAGCAGGAATTCCTGAGAGAAAGTGCCCTGGGATGCAGAGCCCGGGTGTCACAGCCCCCGTGGTGGGTGCTGCATCCCCCTGGAGCCCTGGGGAAAGCAGGAGGATCTCATTTCCACTGCCCTCCCTCCTCCCCAGCCTGCCAGAGCCTGGGGCATAATGCCATAATCTGTTGGATGATGTGCCTGGGCTGGAATTTTACAGCTGGCTGTAGGGAGATGAGGAGATTATTCCTTTGCCCTGGGAGTCTTTGGTGAGCTGAAACTCTGGTTCAGGAGGAGTTTTGTGAGGACTGGTCCCAAGTGAGAGCTCAGCTCTGGTGCTGCCCTGCCCCAGAGGGTGGGATGGCTCCTGCATAGTGACACCATTGATCCAGGAGCAGCTCTCTTACTTCAGCTGCATTCTAAACGTGTTCCAGGAATGACTTCCCTCTGTGATTTCCCTCCAGGGAAAACTCTCACAGACTCCCTGCCCCAACTCAGAGTCTGTCTCAGTGACAACTTCAACAGGCTTCAGATCAACAGAGCAAAAAGAGGCCACATGAAACCATAAAGCTCCAGCAGTGACCTCTTGAAGTCCCATCAGCAGCTGGGGCAGTGTGTGTCACTTACCCAGTCAGTGTCACTGGGCTGAAAGGCAAAAACCAGCCCCTGTCTCTTGCTTTCCCTTCTGAACCAACCCCCTGTTTCCCTGTGAGAGTATCAAAGGTCTGTGAGCCCACAGGAGAGCTCAGGTTTCCTCAGTGCTGTATTTTTAGAGCGACAAATTCCTGCTTTCTGAGAGCCACCACCACAGGGCTAGAGGTAAAAGGTTTGTGCTTTATCTCCTAAGTCACTTAGAGGCTTCTCTTGATCAGGACTAATCTCTGCAGCAAAGATTACTGCTTGTATCAGTTTGTCCCAAAATAATTGTGCTTGCTTTGTGCTGCAAGCCACCATAAGCTGCAATTTGGACTGGAAAGCCCAAAACTGAGGCATTCCCAATGGAAAAGGAGCAGCTCAGCCAAGAAACCACGAATCCTTCTTGGCAAAGAGTTGCAAGGAGAAGATGGTTCGTTGGAAATTGTGGTTTTTACAACAGGAGATGGCATGAGCTGGGCAAGCCCACGGTGTAAACCTGACAGGGCTTCAGCCTAGGAAGATTTCTTCTGATTTGAACTCAGTCATTTCAGCTCCTTGTGTTCTCTGCCATCCTGGGAATGGGAAGAATTTGGAGAGCACCCTTTGGATCAGCTCAGATCACAGGGTGCTGTTGTGAGCTGCTGTGCTCCAGGCTGAGCCTTTGGCAGGGAACTGGATGCTGGTTTAGTGCAGATTTTAGACGAAATTTAGAGATGCCAAAGTTCAGTGAGACTTTTGGTTCAGATTTTTTGTGCAGGGGAACCAGAGCACAGCACACCTGGAGCAGGGGGTTCTGCAGCACTTCCAGTGTTTTATAGCAGCATGAGAGAATCCTGTGTGACTCGTTCCATCAAATATTTATCCTCCCTTTTAACAGGTGTTCAAGAGCAAAGCCCTGGAACTTGGAGAGAAACTTCTGCCAGCCTTCAACACCCCCACTGGAATCCCACGTGGAGTCATCAACCTGGGCAGGCAAGGCACATGTCCTCACCAGCATTTCCTTTAGTTCTGGGAGTTTGGGAAGGACCAGGAGCAGCAGCAGCTCCTCAGAGCTGTCCCCTCTTGAGCAGATTCCTCGAGGTCATTTGCTTTGCCAACTCAGACCTTGGCACAGATTGCAGGTGACTCAGGTCAAACCCAGCTGTGTTTTATTAATTTGGGACTGTCCACAGTTTCTTCCTCTGCCTCCTGGCAGGGCTCCCTGCTGCAAGAGTGTTTTCCTCACTCTCATTTTCTTGGAAAGGTGATTTTGTAGTCTGCTTTCAGCATGGATTTTTGCAGCGTGCCCAGCTAGATGCATGTGAATTCATCCAGGAAAATGGATTGAAAAACTTGGAAAAACGGGGCAAGGGAGTGGATGGGACTGGCTGACAGTTTTGGTGCTGGAAAAAGGAGAGAATACAGCACACAGCCCTCAGACAGGCTCCATCCTTCCTTAGAGCCCCAGAATTCAGGCTGGTGATGTTCTCATGGCCACGGGAGGCAGCTGAGTTCAGTAAATCCCTGCAAAAGGTCTGGCAGCAAACAGAGGCCGAGCTGGGGCTGCCCTCCTGCTCCCTGGCTCTCCTGGCAGACAATTCTGGATTTGGATTTGCTGGTTCTGATGCCTCCAAACAAATCCCAAGGGTGAGAGCTGCAGGAAATGTGGGTTAACAAAGCCTTTCATCCTCACCTCTTGCGAAACTCTGAAAGTCATTATCCAGCCCTTAGCCCAAATCTCCTCCTTGGCTCTGCAAAGCAAAAGACTTCCAAATATTTGGCTCACGCTGCTGCGTTGCTCAAATATCACTGTCACCCCTCAGTTGTCTGATGTGCTCCTGATCCCGGGGAAAATTGGAGCCACCAGCAGCACTGTAATTGTCCTTTCCTACAGCACAGACATCCTGCTTCCTCTGTGGCTGATAAAGGCTCTGCATAGACTAACCTTTCACAGAAATGCCAAACCCTCCCCTGCCCTTTGTGAAGACAATTGAAGCAGCCTCTGTCTGCCCAGACATTCCCAAAATGTTTTTGCTGATGACCTTGAGTGAGAGCAGAGAAAATCGACAGAACAGTCAGCCCATACCCAGAACCCCCACTGCTGCCTGGAGCTCTGGCTTTGGGGCTGTGAAGCTGCAGGGAGGGCTGGAGTGCCATTTGATTTAGGAGCAGGGATGGAGGGAGCTGCATGCACAGCCTGAGCTGCTGCAGGAACATGATGAGCAGCCAAAGGCTGTAAAGCCACAGGGGAAGAGAATTACTCAGTGTGCAAGTGGAAGCAGAGGAGGGCGAGGTGAGGCTGTGAGACCACACTGACCCAAACATCAGGGCCAAAACAAAGCCCAGAAGAGTTCTGCAAAGAGGAATTCTCTCTCCCGTTCTGCTTTTGCAAGGATGTGCTAATTCCAGAGAGGCCCCACCATCCCAAAAGGAGGAGAGTCCTGCAGTGTGTTGGTGGCAGCTTGGTGGGGTGGGTCAAGAAGGACGTCCAGAAATTTGAAACCAAAAAAAGCCCCCTGGCATTGAGTCAATTCTGCACGTTCATTTCCGAGGGCCCAAGCACAGCCAGCCCCCCCAGCTGCCTTTATCTCTCGCTGTCACCTTTTCCTCTGGGGTCCCCTCTCTGCTGATGAGCTTCCCGTGGCTGCCTGCTTTCCCCTGGCTCTGTGTCCCATCTCCCACAGCCTGCTTTCCATCCTGCTGCTCCAGCTGCTGGGCCTGCCCTGCTCTGTCTGCTCCAGCTGCTGCTCTGTGCTCTCCCTGTGCTCTAGCCCTGGCCCTGCTTTCCTTCTCATCTCCCCAAACCCTCTGTACCTCCAGATCTCCCCTCAGCATCCTCCCCTGGCCCTGCCCTGACTTGGCACTGGTTTTGCTGCTCTGGATCCCCACGAGGGAAGGCAATGATTCGACATTTCAGACCCACTTATCTGGGAGATAAGGGAGGTTCTGGGCCTGTTCTTTTCCCTTGGAGGCCAAGGTCCTTTAAACAGCAGCTTCCTCTGAGCTGTTAGAAACCAGAGCAGCTGTGAAGGCCCAGTTTGTCCAGCCTGTAAGGCTGACAGAATGTTTTCCTGCAGGGGGTCACTGCAGGCTGCTCTCTAACCCAGGGACACGTTGCACATGGGCTCTGTTTCCTCCAGACCCCTCTGCAGGACCCCTCTGTTTCCTGCAGACCCCTTTGCTGTGCTGCTTGACCCACGGCACAACACATCCCGTGCTGTGGTTTTTGGGAGGGCAGGTCCCTGGGACAGGGTTGTGACCATCTCTGTGACCCCACAGAGCTGCTGTGACAACAAACACGGCCCCACTTGGCAGCTGCAGCCCTGCTGAGCTGAGCTGAGCTGAGCTGGCTGGGAGGGCAGCTCTGTGTGTGAGGCTGTGTTTGGTACAGCCTCCCTCCAGTGCAGTAAATAAAGGAAAGGAATTGACTCTGGGCAGGTGTGAGAGCTCCATGGGGCTGCTCAGCTCCCCCAGCAGCTGCCAGGCTCAGCAGATTCGGGCAGTGGGACACGAATGCCACCCTCACCTGGCCAGGACTGGCTGCCAGAGCCCCCCGGGGCTGCTGGGGTGCCCCTGGGAGCTGCACTCCGTGTGCCCAAAGCAGAGGTGCTGCCCCTGAGCCTCGCAGGGCAGGGGCTGAGCCACTTGAGCAGTGAGAACACCTTGCTGACCTGCTGGCTCTCTTTGGAGGCAAACAGCCAGCCCGGGACCTGCGATGCTTTTCTCTCCATCACAGCGAGGGAAACTCCTTTTTTTTTTCCTCAGAAGGATCATTAATTGTAACCTCCTGTAAACAACAAACCCTTCTCCTCTCCCAGCCAAGTTTCCCGGCGCCATCTAGTGTCCCCCCCACCCTTCCCTGTCCCTGGAGCTGTCACCTCCCCGGGGTTAACTGCAAGGAAATAGAAAAGTGCAGCCACGACACCTCTGAGGTGGCAGCACCCGCAGAGGCTGCTTTGGGAGCAAGTCCTTACATCCCACCCTCCATCCTCCAGGACACTGGAGGTGTCTGGGGGGCTCCAGAGAGGCCCAGGGCTGTGGGGTACCAGAGGGACATTTTATCCCAAAATATCTCTGTAGGGCAGGGTGGCAGTGCTCTTCCAAAGCTGTTTTTCAGCTGAGCTGCTCGGGAGGGATTCCTCTCCCACAAAAAAACCAAAAAGCAGTTTGTGTAGTCTGTGTGTTAGCCCAGTCATAAAGAATCTCTGGAAAATCACAGCTCCATGCCACTGGAACTGCTGCTGAAAATCTGTGTGTGTCCTAAATCTCTGTGTGTGTGTGTCCTTTCCATGCCTCTAAGGACACCTGGGCTGCAGCACATGCACCTGGCAAAGGCAGAGCTGCCCTGGGGCAGGGCACCCCAGGCTCTGGCTGTGTTTTCCTGGCAGTGAGGGCTCCCTTTTCTTTCCTTGCAGTGGCATGAGCTGGAGCTGGGGCTGGGCATCTGCTGGAAGCAGCATCTTGGCAGAATTTGGGACCTTGCACCTGGAATTCCTGCACCTCTCCGAGCTCTCTGGCAACCCAGTGTTTGCAGAAAAGGCAAGTAACCCCCAGCCTGGCCTTCAGTGGATTGGCCTCTTCACCCTCCTGGGGTGTTTTTCCCAGTGTGGGTGAAGCTGTGTGAGTTTTACCCAGAGAAGGGCACAGCCAGAGTGTGACCATCAGGTGGATGCAGATCCCTCAGGAGGCTGCTTTGAGGGACACAGATTGTTCCAGGCAGAATCCAAATTGCCCCCCGTGAGCCCAAGGGAAATGGGGCTTGTCCAGAGTGGGGTAAAACCAGACAGGATTGCTAAAAAAAAATGCTCAAAAATTCTGCTTTTCCAAATGTGTCCAGTGCAGGTCTGTAAGCTGTGAAACAAGGAGGGAATTTGAAGGAGAGAGAGGAAAAAAAGAGGAGGAAGAAGCTGGGAGAGCAAAGTGGAGCTAGGATGGAGTGGATGGAAAGCAGTGAGGGTGGGATGAGCAAAGGAATGTCACAGAGGAGGGAAAGGCAGAGGGTGAAGGGAAACAGGAAACTCTGTGGGAAGATCTGGAGAGGCTGGTGATGTGAAATGGAGACAAGGCTGAGGTTCCTGAGGGCAGGGATGATGACAAATTGCTCCCAGGGAGGGGGAGCTGAGGAGAGGCCAGGAAAGGGAGCAGTGCTGTGGAGAGAAAATGTGTGAGGAAATAAAGGGAACGAAGGGAGGGGAGAGATGAGGAAACACTGGAGATGCACTGCTAAAAACCAGAATTGCATCCTCATTCTGGGTTCAAACCCTGGCATTTTGAGCCAGGGTCAAACCTCTGTTCCCAGCCTAAGAGATTTTCCTCTTCTCCCCCTAAGCCCGTGGAGGGAAAAGAGCAAAACCTTTCTGATGGACTCTGCTGGGCTGGTGTGTGCACAGAAAATGGATCACATCCACCCTGACACCCTCAGAGAGGGAAAATGTGGGATGGTGTGGGCTCTAACAGCCCAGCCTGTGGGAAATTACTGCAGAGGAGCAGATCAACTCCCAGCCTGGGACCTGGGTGATTTTAGCAGGAATTAAAGCCCATCTGTGTATTTTATTCAAACCTGCCATTAATATGCCAAGCTCCTAAACTCCAGTAAATATTATGGAGCCTGACAACTTCCTTGGAAGCACTGGCTTAAGCCTGTAGCCAGCTTTTGGTGTGCAAATTGTCTGATTTTGTAAAAGGTTTAGGGCAAATTAGCTGCTCTGTAGGTTATAATAGAATATTTATGCTGCATGGAATTTAACTGGGTCCCTTAAGGGAAAGACCTATTGGATTTAATGGGGGTGAAACCAAGGGAGGCTTCAGAGAGTTAAGTGCTGGCTGTTCTGGGGTCTTAGAGGAACTGTCTGTTGTTGAAATTAAAGGCTTCAATTCATCACATTAAGTGACCACATGGTGAATTTAAGTGCTGTGTGAGTCACTTGTCCCTGCCATTCCTTTCCCTTTGGATCACGGAAAAAATCACCCCTGGCATTGCTCACATCTCCCATTCCCACCCAGATCCCCAATCATAGAATCAGATTTGGGTTTGGAAGGGACCTCAGAGCTCATCCCAGCCCACCCCTGCCATGGCAGGGACACCTCCACTGTCCCAGGCTGCTCCAAGCCCCTTCCAGCCTGGCCTTGGGCACTGCCAGGGATCCAGGGGCAGCCACAGCTGCTCTGGGCACCCTGTGCCAGGGCCTGCCCACCCTCACAGGGAAGAATTTCTTCCCAATATCCCATCTAAACCTGATCTCCTTCACCTGAAGGCTATTCCCTCTCATCCTGTCACTCCACATCCTTGGGAAAAGTCTCTCTCCAATTCCCTGTAGCCCCTTCAGGTACTGGCAGGACAAGGTCTCCCAGGATTGCTTCTGGACCATGGTAGCCACCTGACCTGGGGCTTTGCAGCGTTTCCAGAACCATTCCTGACATCCCAAGGAGCTGGATAAAGGTTGGGCTGAGCCCTACAGCCCTCCCCGAGCTGTCCCATGTCCTGATCCCAGTGCTCCAGAGATCAGGGCAGGGCAGGGGAGGGAGGGGGCAGCCCTGGCAGCAGAGCATAACCCCAGCCTTGTCTCTGCTCTCTCCCACAGGTGATGAACATCCGCAGGGTCCTCAGCAGAGTGGAGAAGCCACAGGGCCTTTACCCCAACTTCCTGAGCCCGGTGACGGGGAGCTGGGTGCAGCGTAGGTATCCCCCTGCCTGCCCTCCTGCCTGCAGCATTCCCAGCTCCCATCCTTGCCCAGCAAGCAGCAGCAGCTGTCAGAGCAGCTGGTGCCAGGCAGGCTGTGCTACACGGGACAAGCCAGGCTTTGCAGGGTGCAGTGCAGGAATTGTGCCCTTCCCCCCCCCAGCTGTGTGTCCAGCTGGGTGTCCCAGCTCCAGAGAGAGAATCAGGGGCACAGGGGGCTCCTGGCACGTGGCCCATCCCACAGGTACTGGGAGCCAGCACAGCCCGTGGGATCCTGCAGTCAGCAGAGCCCACGGAGCTGCATGGGAAGCACAGAGGGATTCCCCTCCAGAGTGGCTGCAGCAAGTGAGGAGCCACCTGGAGAGGCAGAGGGCTTGGAGGAGCCTTGGATCCCCCTCGGATCCAGGGATGAATTCTCCTGTGCATTCCTGTTCCTGTTACCATGGTGCCTCTGCAGAGAGCAATTTGGGAAGGAAGGATGAGATAAGAACATTTTCTTCTCTCCTGTTGGGAACCCAGCACTGGAGATGTGGCATTAGGGAGACACTGCTCTGGTGGGCAAGGGAAGGACTTGGAGAGAGCAGGGGAATTCTGGAAGCACCCAGGGAAAGGTGACACACAGGGAAGAGACTGTGCCCCTCCTCTCAGGCCACCCAGGGGCAGGAGCTTGTGCTGTGGCAGGAGCAGGAGATGCCACTTCTGCAGCTGTGCCCCAATCTCTGACCTCCACTTTGTGCTCTGTTATTGATCTGCTTGTTTTGGCTGCTGGATTCGATGTTGTCAAAGAAAAGTCTCTTTCTGCAGAGACTGGTTTGAACCTGTCAGTGGGTGACATTTATTATCTAGGCAGGTTACTCTGAGTCCTTGCATTACCTGGTGTCCCCATGCTTTGTTGCACTTTTTGCTGGGCTGGATCACTCCAGACCTCTCCCACTGCTGCTTTTATGGCTCTGGTGGCAACAGGCAGGGACAGAGCTCTGGCTGTGAGCAATCCCTGACCTTTAACTGGCAGGGCTGATCTCAGCAAAGTGTCTGGGATGGTCACAGTTGTCCCATTAAACCAGAGCTGCCCTTTGGTGCTGTGAGGAAGCCCTCCTCTCTCCTGCCACGAATTTAATTCTATTTTCTGTCTGCAGATTTCACTGCATTGCCCTGAACTTGCTGATGGAAAGAGGGGCCTGTTGGTGCTTTTCAGAGCACATTAAAAGCAGCCTCTGATTGCTTGTGCTGGGACAGGCTGATTCCTGCAAAGGCCTGGAGATTTCCTGACTCCAGACAGACTTTGACAGGCTGTTTGTGGCAGTTGCTCAGGACATGACCTTGGGATCTGACTCCATATTCCAGGGAGGGAGAAGAGTGATCAACCCCTTCTGCATCTCCAGTGCTGCTGGGGAGAAGCAGATGAGGACCAGAGCAGGGAGGGGCCAGGCTCTCCTTTTCTCTCTTGTCATTAAAGCTCTTTGCAGGAAGCTGTTTTCTTTGAAATTGCTGTGATTTTCTTAAAAGGTGTATCTTCGACCTGGCTGAATGAGCAGATCTTGTCAGTGGAGAGGCTGTTCTGCTCCTCTGCCAGGGCAGTTGTTACCTCTGGGATGTGACAGCCCAGCCCCCTGCTGAAGGCAGGGATTTATTTATGCAGAGTGCCTGGGAGGCAAACGCTGCCAGGGCTGCTGCCATATGGAAAGCCATTATGTACCAGGGCTGCAGCTTTGGTGAGTTTATCAATGACACACTCAGGATCACAGAGCTGCTCTTTAAAGGCAGGCTGTGTTTGCAAATCCTCTGCCCTCTCTCCCTGCACAGAAGCCGGGGGTTTAATCTCGTTGTTTTGCTACGGATTATTCCCTGGATCATTGGACACACTGTGTCAGGGATGTTTGCTCTTCAGGTCAGGAAAATGATGCATGGCTCTTGGTTTCTGCTGCTGGGAGGATTCAGCATTTGGAATAAGCCTCGGGATTTTATCTGTGTACAAGGAGAGGGGGAAACAAAAATCTGAGCAGCTCTGAACACCTGCTGCACTGCTTAGCTGGGGAACCAGGGTGGTGCAGAGCCAGGGGTGGACACTTAATTAACAGGGATGGCTCAGTCCAGGGAGGGTAATTTGTCTTGCTCTCCTAAAAATGGGAGTGCTTGAGTGCTTTAAAGAGTGAGAACGCTGCTGTTTGCCCTGTGGTACAGTTTGAAGCTGTAAATCCATCCAGCAGCTCCCCCCAGGCACAAACCTGCAGCTGTCAGGCCCCTGTCACACTGCAAATCCTCAGCACCTCCTGGAAGGTCAGAGCAGGGGGTGCTCTGAGCAGACAGCCTCGGAAATTTGATTTCTGCAGAGGAAAATATGCACTGCACATCCCTGTACCTGACTTTATCATTTGGATGTGCCAGCAACCCCCAGCCTTCCCCAGGGCTCAGAGTCCCTCCGTGAGCCAGGAATACAAATGGCAAAACCCAGGAGTGTCTGCACAGCCCCTTGCTGGCAGCTCTGTGGGATCCAAACACCTCTGCTTCCTTTCCTGAGGCAGGGAGACAGCTCCCAGGGGCTCCATCGAGATGGAAATCTATCAATACCCACCACTGCTTTTGCTTTATGAGGGTGGATTTATGATGATGGCTCCATAAACAGGAAGCATCTTCACGTTGCAGTATAAATAACTTGTAAAATAAGGCCTCTGAATGGTTCTGGTAAGGGATACTAATGCTCTGGAAAATGACAGAACATTTTTCTCCTGATTGCACTTTCCACCTTTCTTCCTTTCTGAAAAGCAATGCTGCAAGCTCTCTGCAGGAAGCTGGGAAGAGGAAGGAGAGAACAAGGGCATTAAATAGGACGTGATTGTTTCCCCTTTGTAAAGCAGCTGCTCATTGTATATCATGAACCTGAAGCTCTTCTCTGGCTTTCCCACCACAGACCACGTCTCCATCGGGGGGCTCGGGGACAGCTTTTATGAATATCTCATCAAATCCTGGCTGATGTCAGACAAGAAAGACTCTGAAGCTAAAAAGATGTACGACGATGCCTTGGAGGTGAGGAGCCAGGTGCTGCTCTGTGGTTTTTGGGGGGCACATGGTTCATAAGAAGGTTTCAGACCTTCAGAATAAGTCTTTGGGTTTCCTTGGTACTCCCTCCTGTCACTAAGTAACACTGAGTAAGTTTTACTTACTGTCCACTCTCTTGAAATCCTGATTTTCATCCCTTCAGGCAATAGAAAAGCATTTGGTGAAAAAATCTGCAGGAGGCTTGACCTACATCGCTGAGTGGAGGGGTGGCATCCTGGATCACAAGATGGGCCACTTGGCCTGCTTCTCTGGGGGCATGATTGCCCTGGGGGCCGAGCACGCCGCGCAGGACAGGAGGCAGAGGCACATGGAGCTGGCAGCAGAGATCACCAGCACCTGCCACGAGTCCTACGCACGCTCAGGTAACCTGGGGGGCACTGGGCCCCCCACAGCCCCGGGAGATGGGGACTGCCTGCCTGGCAGGGGGTGTTCTGTGCCTCTGCAGCATCTGCAGCCCTGGTGTGGCTTTCCCTGGGCTTTCCTGGGCTCTCTGGAAGGGACAGAAATGTGCTTTGTGCAGCAGCAGCTGGAGCAGAGGGACAGGCAGCTGTGAGCTCCTGGGGCAGAGCTGGGAATGGACCCGGGGCTGGCTCCTGGCCCTGCCTCCCAGGCAGTCCCAGCAGGGCTCCAGGCTGTCCTTCCACATCCCTCTGCAGGCAGGAGGGCAGCATTAGCAGGGGTTCATTGCTTTGTGGAGCAGAGCAGCTGAGAAGCCCAGCAGGGCAGTGCAGGAGACCTGCAGCTGCTGGTGGGACCCAGGAAAATGGAGTTACTGAGCCTCTCCAGCTGCCTGAGTCCTCGTTTCACAAGCTCAGGACAATTTCTTTCGCTGCCCAGAGCTTTGGAGAGCAGTGAGGGGAGATGAGTGAGGGACTGGCTTGGCTCTCTGCCTGCAGGAGCTGCTTTGGACACCCCTCCTTTCTTTGTAGGCATCTCTGCAGCTCCTGTGAGGCTGCAGGCACCTGAGGCAGCTCTCCAGGGCCTTGTCAGGCACAGGTCTGTCCACAACTGCATCCAAGGATTGCTCCACACCTTCCCCACACCAGCCAGCCCGGTTGGGTGCCCAGCATGTTTGCCCAATAAACTCCAAGCTAACCTGAAATGATGTTTGCAAATAACTCTTTTTGCCCCCCTGCAGCACTTACAGAACTAAACCAAGCCACCTGAGCTAACAGCCCTGGGGCTGTGAGTGCCTGGAGCCAATTTCCACCATCAGCACAGAGAGGACAGCAGCAGGCTGCCCACGCTGCTGCAGGGAGTGGCTGTGCAAGGCCCCCAGCTCCCAGCAAACACTGCCAGGGCCCAGGGAAGGTGTGCAGGGTAATTAGAGGGAGATAATGACTCCTGAAGCACAGCACTGGGGCAGACACAGCCAGAGGAACTTTGTGGTATGATCACAGAATTATGGAGTGGTTTGGGCTGGAAGGGACATAAGTTCCACCCCTGCCATGGCAGGGACACCTCCCACTGTCCCAGGCTGCTCCAAGCCCTGTGCAGCCTGGCCTTGGGCACTGCCAGGGATCCAGGGGCAGCCACAGCTGCTCTCCTGAACAAGTTTTTCCCAGCAGGGAGAGGGTTGGTGTCGATCCAGCAGGGCTCTGAGTGCTGGATAGTGCTTACAAGAGACTGGGATTCTTAACCCCAGACCAACACACCCCTGGTGCTCTGTTTATAAACCAGTGCAGTTGGAAAAGCTGAGCCTTTCCCACCATCCCAATCCCTCCTCTCCGAAGGCGCCGCGGAAGAAAAGGCTCAACAAAGCCTTAGCCAAACCCTGGCATCCTGAGCAGCACGAAAGCACCTGCAGGGTGCCTCTGCTTGTGCTGCCCTGCCAGTGACAGTTGCTGTGTGTGCTTCTCCCCAGACACCAAGCTGGGCCCCGAGGCGTTCCGCTTCGAGGCGGGGAGCGAGGCCATGGCCACGCGGCTCAGCGAGCGCTACTACATCCTGCGGCCCGAGGTGGTGGAAAGCTACATGTACCTCTGGAGGCTCACCCACGAGCCCAAGTACAGGCACTGGGGCTGGGAGGTGGTCCAGGTAAGGCTGCAGGGGGCACAGAGCTCTGTGGTGGGTCGCTGCATTCCTACGAAAATCTTGGCTTGGGTCGGTGGAAGGAGCGGAAATGATTTAAATGGGTCAGAAATGCTCCAGGCTGGGTTGTATGGGGCTCTGGGAAGCTTGGTCTAGTGGAAGGTGACCCTGTCTGTGGCAGAGGGGTGGAACTGGGTGATTTTTAGTGTTCACTTCAACCCAAATTGTTCTCAAACCCATGAGCAAGGGGGCAGGAATACACAAAGTGCCTCAGTTCAGTGTGTTATCTCCATTGTGGATGTTTTCTTCTCCCTCGTGGGCTGCACTGCCATCAATCAGCCAGCTCAGGTGGCTGGTGTTTCCTTTGCTGTTCCACTAAGCCAGGCTGATTCCCAGAGTGTGGAGTAACCCCTCAGTGAGGGACAGGAAACCTGGAGCTGGCTTTGTAAACTGGCTTGGAATGCAGCTGCTGGTGATGAGTGGGTCAGCCCACACTGCTGGGGGTTGCTGAGGGTCCTGTTGCTCCCCCAGGCCCTGGAGAAGCACTGCAGGGTGGAAGCTGGCTTCTCTGGCATCCGAGATGTTTACACCACCACGCCCACCCACGACAACATGCAGCAGAGCTTCTTCCTCGCAGAGACTCTGAAGTAAGTCTGGGCTCACAGGGGCCTTCAGAGCAGCACAATTCCTGCAGCAGCTGCTTAATGAGCCTCAGATAATAAGGGGGAAGTCATTTCTTCCTGGGGGAGGTGTCCCTGCCCAGGGCAGGGCGCTGGAACCAGAGGAGCTTTCAGGATCTTTCCAAGCCAGCCCATTCTGGAGGGGAAACTGGGCAAGGCTGCAAAGCTTTGGGAGTTTCCTGCTGCAGAACCTCTGCTGCCATTGGCTCCCTGGAGGTTCCTGCTCAGGTGCTGGGTTTGAAGGGCTCTGCTGTGATCCAGAGCTGGGTTAAATGGGAAGGGTGGGGATTTTCCAGGAAGTTGGGAATGTGTCACATCCTGCTGCCTGTGCCTGCCTGGAATCCCTGCTGAGCTCCTCCAACCCCTTGTGTCCCTCTCCTGTGGCTCCAGGTACCTCTATCTTCTGTTCTGTGAAGATGATGTGCTGTCCCTGGAGGATTGGGTGTTCAACACCGAGGCTCATCCCCTGCCCATCAACCACACGGACTTTAAAGCAGCAGTGCAGCCCTGAGGCCCCTGCCCAGCTCCTGCTCCCCCAGCCTGGGCAGACTCTGCTTTTCCTTTCCATTGAAGGAATCCCTCCTGTTCCTGAAATGCTATTTTGGGGCACTAGTCCAGTTCCGGACAGTATTTTCTTGGGAAGATGAACCATGACTAAGCACCTTCTTTTCCTCTGTGAGGAGCTCTATTAGGCTGATGATGAGATGTTTATTCTGGGCCATACTGTACACAGTTCATAGACATTCCTTTATACAGAGAATTTATATGAAATCCACTTGATTTTGCTTTATAGTGGCCAAAGGACTGGAAGTTTGCCATAAAATAGACTTTACACACACAAACACACACACACACACACACACACACACACACAAACACACATCCTCCTTTCCTTTCTTTGTTTCATTTCTGCCTTTTATCTGCTCTTGGATTTACCACCTTTCCAGTGAACAGTTGTCAGGATTCTGGGCTTTCTGGTGCTGGGCTTTGGGGGCTCCTCAGGAGGGACAGGGGAACGAGGAAGGGGAGTTGTCCTTGATGTGGGAGAGCAGCTGGAATTCTTGGGGATGGCTGAGGAGCCAGCTGAGAGCTCAGGAGTGAAGAGAGGACAGGGAAAGGTGATGTTTTGGTGGGAAAATGAGAGGGTCAGACCCTCCACAGACAGGAGCAGCCTCAGGTTGGAGTTTGCAGATTCCAGGCCGTGCTCCTCCCTGATCCCTGCTGGAGGGGTAACTCAGCAGGACAGGAGCAATCCAGGAGCACTGGTGATAAATTCCTCCTCCAGGGAACACAGGAGCCAACAGAGGGGCTCTGCTGAGCCCAAAATGAAGATCCAGGGCTGTGGGTGGTGAGTTCAGGATCCTGAGGGCAGGAGGGAGGGGGGAAAGCTCCACCCTGGGCTCCAGCAGAGCGGACTTGGACCTCTCCAGAGGGACAGGTGACACAGCCCTGGGGCCCAGTGGCCCTGCCTGAGCAGGGACTGGGACAGGGGCACCCCAGAGGTCCCCTCCAGCCTCAGCCATTCTGTGGCTCTGTGGTGTCGCAATTGAACCAAAACTTGGCTGCAAAATCCTTGCTCCTGATGTATTTTTATATATTTTTTTTCTGTGCTCTTAAAACACATTTACCACCCATCACATCTCATTTAACTTTCCTTTATCTTTTTTTTTTTGGTGTTTTTCTACTTTTATTTGGAACTAAATGTTACGAGTCACTTGTAATAATTTTACTGCTGTAATAGTCAGATCTGTGAAACAGAATAAAAGTCTTGTAAAATAAAAAGCCTGTTGGGGTTGATCCTGTAAAAGACCAGTTACTCCATGCTTGGAATGAGACAATACTGGTGGATTTAAAGAGTTTTGTGCAGTAGAAGTTGATTTCTAGGGGAATCTAGGCAGTGTTTGACAGCAATTCCCAGCTCTCTTAAACTTCTGGACCTGGGATCAGCATTCCCTGTGATCACTGCAAAGCTCTGTGGCCCTGGGGGATGCAACATTTTTGTTCCTTCTTGTGACATCCTTGTGACAATTGGTTCATTCAGCAACTTGGGGGAGAAATAAAGTTGCTTTGAGCAAGTTGTGAAAACAGAAGATGTTGTTTCTAAATTCCTGCCTTTGTAATTCCCCGAGAGAAATAAGATTGTCAGATGGGGACTTAGCATTATCCCAGGGATAAAGCTGCTGCCTGGTAAGCCTGGCCTAGAGAAATGGGTATTGGTAAATAAACATCTTGGGAGTGAGCTGTGTTATCCGGGAGATCTGGGGATCAGGAAGCTCTTGTAGCTCAAAGGATTTTGATAATGGATTAAGGGAATTTCTTAAATAAGAATGGCCTGCTCTTGGAATAACAAGGAACACTTTGCCTGGCAGAATTTAAACCCCCAAAATAAACAGAGTGGTTCTGGTTTCCTTTAGGAACAGATCCTGGTGTTACACGAGAGCTCCCTGGTTGGTTTCCATTCCACACAAGGGACTGGGAGCAGCCCACACCCTTCCAGAGGAAGGTCCCTGCAGCTCAGTGGCCACACCACGAACCAGGAGGTGTTTGAGCTGCCCTGAAGAGGCAAAGCTCACCCATGGCTCTGCTCCCAGGAGCTCCGTGCCAGGCACAGAAGCTTTGGTTGCAAGCGGCTGCGCTCAAACGTTTGCGGTGGTGCCAAGGCAACTCTGACAATTCCTCTGCCTGGGCTCCCAGATATCCCCTGAAATCCTCAGGGATTAATCACAGGCCTCGAGCTCAGCGTGGCCGTGTTTAGCAGGAGTTCAGATTTACTCCCAGGATCAGCTTTGTTCCAAGGCCTGGCCTTGATCCACACCAGGGATTTTTCTGTCCCACAGCAATGCAGGTGATGGGAATGTTTGTCCTGCTGCTGCCTTGAAATGCTTCTGCCCCTCCCTTCCCCGAGCCTTGGCTGGATGCTGCTGCACCCTGGGAGCCCTGCCTGTGGGAGCAGGGGCTGGATCCCACCCCAGGTTCCTCCTGCCAGCTGGGATTTTCCTGCCCAGAGGGAACCCCTTGGTTTCCAGACTTGGAGCAGATGGGTGAATGGAGTTACACTGAACCAGAGGTTTGGCTGTAAATGCCCCTCGGAAAGGATCTGGGGAGATGTGTCCTTCAGCTGCTTTCCTGCCTTCCAGTCTCAGGTATGTGGGAATTCTGTTGTTTTTTGGTCTCTTTTTCCTGCTTGCAGTCACCAGGCAATGCCACCAGCCTGGGTTACTGCCCCTTTCCCCTGGAACATTCCACTTCTACTTCAGAAGCTGTGATTACCATCTTAATTTTCACCATCAGAGCTTGTGGCCCTCCTTTCTATCAGAAGGAATTTCCTGTAAATGAAATTCTGATAACAGAAAGTTGCAGTGGTGGAGGTGAAAACTTCCCTACCACTTGTACAACCACGGGCTGCTGCTGCCTGGCCTGCACAGAGATAAGAAAAAACCATCCAGAAAACAAATGCACCTCTTTGTAAGCCACACTTCATTTTTACAGCATTATTAAATTCCCTGGGAAGGCTTTCAGCAGAATTGGTTATTGGATTCAAAAGCCTGGCAGACAGAGTATTTTTTCCACGTAGGTTTTGATCTGATCCCTTTATCTGATTGTTTCAGATGTGATGCACGAGCCCTGGCTCCCAGTGCCAGCAGAGTCCCAGCAGCTCCTCCTGAGCACGTTTGGGGCTTTGCCTTCGTTCCCTGTGGAGCCTCCTGCAGGGATCCTGCTGGAGTCAGGAACCCTCTCCATAAAACTCCTGCTTTGTAAAGGATTCTGTCCAGGTTTGCATCCTCCTGCGAAGGAGAGGCCAAGGAGGAGTTGGGAATGCAAAACACAGGAACTGGCTCCTGCTCTGCAGCTGAAGGGTTTGCTTTGAAATGCCTCAAACTCCCATTTCCTTTGCTGGATGAACTCTCTGATTTCCATGGCTGTGAAGCTTTATCACCTCTGGTTTTCTTGTCCCCTTCAAACCAGACCTGGATGCTCCTTGTTCCTCCTCCGAGTTTCTCACCCCTGCTGCCACCAACCCCTCACCATTTTTCTTATTTTCAGCCAACTTTCTCCCTTCTGACCAAAGGGAAATCTGGGATAGTTTTTCCTGCTGGGTGGAAATCTTCCCTGTTATTATTTTTAGGATTCCCTTTGATCCAGGTGTGTCTGGGTGGGCCCCACAGCAGATGTGTGGATATTTAACATTTTTCCTGAGTGCTGTAATCCCAGGACCCAGCAGTGGAGAGCCAGGAGTTGCTGGGTTTGTTCTCTTTCAAGGAGCAGCAGCCACCCTGAATTATTTCACCGTTTGTCTTTCATTCTCTTCCCCATAAAATAATTCCCCCGTTTCTCATCTTTATGTGGTGGCTGATGACACTGGAAATGGTTCAGGTGTAAAATGAGCCCTTGTGCCCCTCATCATCCAAACAGAATCACCTCACCACCCTGCCAGCTCCCCTCCACCAGCTCCTGCCCCCTCCTGCTCATTTCCCAGACAAACCAGGACATTTATCCCGTTCCAAGCCCATCCCATGCTGTTACATTCTGCAGCTCGGGCTGGGTTATTCCCGGGGAGCAGCAGCTCTGCACCCCTCGCTGCCCAGCCCAACGAGCCCGGCGGGTTTTAAAGCACATCTGCTCCAAGTGCTGAGCTCATCCCCACCCGTCCCTGCTCCCAGACGTCGTTTCCACGCTCTGCTAATCCTGTTCCTCCCCACGGCCCAAGCCATGATCGGGTTCTTTATGGAGCAGAGTTTCAGGGAAGTTTTCTGCTGTGGTGCAGCTGGCAGAAGGAATTTTCTTCTTCCTCCCTCAGTGCAACAACCCTGACGTGAATCACAAATATCGCCCTCGGTTCCACTGCTGGGCTCCTCTGCCTGGTCCCATCCTCATTCTCCATCCTCCTCTCTTAATGGCTTGGTCATGCTCTCGCTCATCTCCATCTCCAGAGTTGTTTAAACCTAAAACAAAAACGATTAGGCAGGCTTAGGGTACAGCAGAGCTTCAAAGGATTAAACGCCGCCGCCTCCTGCTATCAAACACTGTCTGTGCTGTTGGCCCTGCAGCAGAAATCCTCCCCAGCAATCGGGGCATTGGAGCAGGACTGGAAACAGAGGAGCAGGAGGATGAGCTATGGGGAGGGGTTAAAATGAATAAATATGTGTGGCCCAGCCACTGCTAAGGGACAACGTGACAGCACTGCCACGGCCTTGGGGGACACTGAAAACATGGGGAGGTCGAAAAGTATGGGGTGGAAATGACCCAAAATGTGGCACAGTAGTAAAAATGACCCAAAATGTGGGGAAGATGCTGGAGACAGGAAGCTGAGCATCATCACCCCAGGGCTGCCAAGTTGTTCCCATCCCCTAATTCCATCCCTAGGGCTCAAACCCCAGTGGAATCACTGTAAGTGAACCCACTTGTTTTGTTTTGTTAAAAAAATACCCGTTTTGGTCAGCTATAACCAAGTAGAAGTGCAGGATACGGCTGGTTTTGGGAAGTGCAAAACAAGTTCGGGGTTTTGCTCTTTCTGGGAAAAGCTTAATTAAGGACAAAATGCTACTGTGGAAAGGTGGGGATGGACACACACCCCTCTCTCCCATCGATAATAAAGGCAAAGTCCTTGGAGACCAGAGGAGGAGGGGTTCATCCCTCACAGCAGAGACATTTCAGCCTAAAAAGTGCTTTTTCCTGAACGAGTGCCGGTCATTTAACATTAAAACGAGCTTTTCCCTGACGGACCGATGGTCATTTAACACTAAAATATGTTTTGCCCCGACCGGGTGCCGGTGCTTTAACACTAAAAAGAGCCTTCCTCTGACGGTGATTTAACACCGAGAAGGTTTTTTCGGCGGCCGGTCCCGCGGGGCGGCCGCGGCCCCTCCTCGCCCGCCTGACGCCTCCCCCGGCCGGGCGGCCATGGCGGCTCCGCGGCG
>VZSE01003322.1:0-32784 GCA_013398275.1 Promerops cafer | reverse complement strand
GCGGCCGGCCTGAGCAGCGTGAGGGGAGGCGGCGGCCGCCGCGCTGAGGGAGCGGCCCCGGCCGGGCAGCGCGGCTGAGGGGGCCGTAGCCAGGCTGAGGGGGCCACCAGGAACCGGTGCGCACCGGGGCTGAGGGAGGCTCAGCCAGGCTGAAGTGACCACCAGGCATCGATGGGGTCTGAGGTGGCCATAGCCAGGCTGGGCTGACCACCCGCCATCCATCCACGGCGGTTGGGGTGGCCACCGCCGGACTAAGAGGAGTATAGGCATTGTGGCTACTGGGGCTGAGGTGGCCATAGCCAGGCTGAAGTGACCGCCAGGCTTGGGGTGGCCACTGGGGTTGAAGTGACCGGCAGGCATCAGTGGCCGTGGGGTTAAGGTGTCACTGGTGTTGGGGCGACTGCCAGGCATCGGTGGCTGCTGGGGTTGAGGTGACTGTGGCCAGGCTGAGGTGACCACCAGGCATCGGTGGGGGTTAAGGTGGTCACTGGGCTGAAGTGACCGCTGAGCTGTGGTACCACACTCCAGTGGACATGGGCTTGAGGTGGCCACTGTCAGAGCTGTGGTGGCCACTTAGCTTGAGGCAGCCGCAGGGAGTGTGGTGGCCACCACCAGGCTGAAAGTACCACAGAGCTGTAGTGGCCACCAGTGACCAGCTGCGCCCTGGGTCCAGCCCCTGGCCCTGCTCTGGGCTCTCCATCTCACACCTCCTCTGCCACAGCCTCCGAAGGTCACTGAGAGGCAGCAAAAGAAGGGAGGGCATGAGTTGGGAAACAGGAGCAGTTTTTTCTGGGGTTTGTGTTTGGGGTTTTTGTTCTAAGTGAGGCTCATTGACTGGTTTTGATTGTAATCCGTGTAATTCCAGTGGCTGCAGGAGCTTTGGAGATCTCCTTTGTGGGAGATCGTGCTCCCCTGGCTCTGCACTTCAGCCCTGAACATCTGAGGAGGTTTGGGGAAAAGAGCAGATTTCTCCTTCTTGATACTCCTCTAGTACAGAGAGAAGTGTTTTTAAAGGGTATTTTTAAAGGACGCCTCTTTTCTTTGTCTCTTCTTGCATTGCAAAAAGGGACAAATGGTTTAAACAAGTTAATAAGAAGAATTTTTCCAACAAGGAGAGGAGGGTGAGGACATTCTCCCAGCCTGGCAGGTCTGCTGGAGGTTTGTTTTTTCTGGAGGACAGGCAGATAGTTGTCACTGGGTGCTGCTGGAGAGGAGAACAAAATGTGAACAGCCTGAGGTTTTTATTTTTTCTTCCTCTTGCTTCAAACATATGTCTTGTCTCCCACAAGCAGGTGGGAGAGGAGAGCTCTTTGTGGAAACCACAGCTCTGTTCCTCTACAAAAACACCAGAACAGCTCAGTCTCACCCCTCTGGCACAAACAGGGAAGTTGTCTTCCTTATAATCCCAGATTAAAAAGAGAAAGGAAGAAACCACCAGGTTCTGGGAGCTTTCTTTAATGTGAATGTTACCAGAAAGCAAAAGGCCAAGCCCTGACATCTCTCTCTGCTTTTAAACATCATTTTTGTTGTTCCTGGTGTCCAAATGCAGCAGGACTGGAGTGTTCACCTCATGTCCTTAGAGGTGTTCCCGTGCTCCTGCGGGGTACAGCTGGTGCTCCTGCCTCCAGCCCCATTCAGTGAGGGGAAAAATGACTTTCCCCCAGTACAAATTCCAACCCCATTCCTCGGTGTCCGTGCCTGTGAAGTGCAAAATGAGGAGAGGCTCTAAAAGATCCATCAGCAGAGGAGTTGTGCTGTGCTGAGGAGAGCAGAGGCAGTGGAGCATCCCTTCAGAGCTCAGCACACATCCAGAACAGCCTGCCCTGCCCAGGGGAGGCTCCTGCTCCCTGCCCAGGGCCCTGAGCTGGCTCCCAGACCGGCAGTGATCGCAGTTCATGACCCGTGTGCCCAGCACAGGTGAGATCTGGGGCTGGGAGAGGTCCTGGAGCCTGGCACGGGGCTTCTGTGACCCTGGCAGATGTGTCAGCACCTGCAGCCAGGTGCTCAGCAGAACTGTTACCTGTTTCCAGAGCCAAGGGTGCTCATCCCCATTCATTCAGGGAATAAAAGCAGGTTAACTGTGGACAGCCCACAGTGGGTTGTCCCCGTGCACAAAAAAAACATCTCCCTTCATTTTTTCATGTCCTTGGCCATGTCCTCATCCAGATATTCTTTTGGAGTTCCAGGGTTTCTATTTCAGTCTGTCTCAGCCCTGGAACTGCCCTGGAAGGCTCTTAAGTGCTTTTGTAGCTGCAATTGATGGGAGCAAAGCCTTCCAGGCTGCATTAGTGCTGCTTCAGGCTGGCAGGCAACAGATGGAAAATAAACTGGTTCAGGAGCTCTGGGGATGGTGGTGGTGCTGCAGGCAATGGAGAGCAGGCACGGATGAACAGCAGGATGCAGAGTATTTGTGCTCCCAGCTCCGGCCTTTTCCAGGGGTGGCAGGGCAAGCTGGGGATGTGCCAAGGGCTGGCTGGCACTGAGGGCTCTGCCTCACCTGCTCTGTGTCTCTCCCACCTCTCACACCAACCTGGAGCTCTTGCTCTGCCTCCAAGTTGTCCCTTTCCCTTCAGACTGCAGAGTGGAGATGTCTGGACGCATCCAGAGCCCTTCTGGGGCTGCTCCAAGGGAGACATCACCTTGCCCTGTGCCCTGAGCCCTGTGGGGGCTTTGCAGAGGGAGAAACTGAGGCACAGAGAAGCTGGGATCCTGTGGAAATTTCTGGAGAAGACCGTGGGTTCTGTGACTCCCTGATGGATGGCTGAGGGAGCAGGGAGCCAGAATATTCCCTGCAGTTCCAAGGCTGAAGATTTGGAGGGGCACTGACCAGAGCAGGGCAGTAACGCTGGTGCAGATCCCACCACAAATGGAAGTTTCTAATTCCAAGGGCTCATCTCATCCCTTTGTGCTTTTGGAATGTGGTACTCAAATATTTGACTGCCTTTGTTTCACTGCACATCAGTTTATCCCAGCAATCACCAGGTCCAGGTGCTCCCAAAAGTGGGGAATTTTTCTGACAAAAGACACTGAACGTGAGCAAATGGTTCAGTTGGAATTACTCAGGCAGATGCAGGTTCAATATCCTCGTGCCAGCAGTTCCTGGACACGGATCCCTATTGCAGGTAGCACCAAATCCTGCCAAGGGGAGTTAATCTTTCCCCTGGATGTGCTGGGAAGAATGGAAATTAACTGCAGAGGGGACAGAGTGGACTGCTGCGGGAGGTTCTGAGGAAATCTCTCTTGCCTCTTCTTCCCAAACCAGGAGCTGGCTCTGAAGTCCTTGGGGAATGAGGGGCTGTTCCTCTTCTCCTCCTTGGACACAAACAAGGACCTGTACCTGAGCCCAGAGGAGTTCAAACCCATCGCTGAGAAGCTCACAGGTAGGTTCCTGTCTGCCTTCCAGAGCCCTCCCTGCACAGAGCCAAACATCATGAACTCCACAGCTTGAATTCACTGAATATTTTATTCACTTTATTTTTTTCTGCGTGCTGGTTTGGGTCTTATTTACATGAAGAGAGGCTGTGAAGCTTTCCATGTTGTTGAAAAGGCTTAAGCACCAGACATCACTTTGACAAAGTGCAGTTTTTACTAGGTGGAGGATCCCATTGCTGGACTAGCAAAGTACATAAGTTACTTTGTCTGGAGCTTAAAGGGGATTTGGGATGGGTGAATGCAACAAACCCAGCTCAGCCTGGGCCAGGCCAAAAGCATCAGTGAGTCCCAGCATTGCATTCAGCTGGGGCAGCTCTCCTGGATGGCAGCTGTGGGAGATCATCTCTGGAGACTGTATCAGCACAGAGCAAGTGGCTCTGCTGGTGCCAGGCAGGGAGAAGTGTGGGGATGACAGTGGACACTGGGGACACAGACAGGGTTTGCTTGTGCTCTCCTGGACTGGCTCCAGCACGTGCTGGGATTGCTGTGAGGGGCTGTGAGTGCCTGGGCTTTGCAGCCAGGGAGACAGGAAATCATGGAATGGTTTGGGTGCAAGAGACCTTAAAGCCCATCCAGTGCCACCCCTGCCATGGGCAGTGACACCTTCCACTGTCCCAGGCTGATCTAAGCTCCATCCAGCCTGGCCTTGGGCACTGCCAGGGATCCAGGGGCAGCCACAGCTGCTCTGGGCACCCTGTGCCAGGGCCTCCCCACCCTCACAGGAAACAATTCCTTCCCAATATCCAACCTAAACCCACCCTTTCCCACTTTACAGCCATTGAGTTGGTCCCCTTCAGTTCATGCAGTCAGAGCTGGTCTGGGGGTGGCTCTGAGTTCTGCTGTGTGGAAGCAGCTGGGAAACTCCCAGTGCTCCTGGATTTGCCAGGATAAATGTGTAATCACTTCACAATTGCTTAAAAGGGGAGGGAGAAGAAACAGCTGCTTGAATTTGTGTCCTTTTGTCTAGGGGTTGCTCCCATCTCAGAATCCGAAGAGGAGGAGACGCCGGATCCAGATGGGGAGACTTTGTCCATTGTGGCCAAATTCCAGCCCTTGGTCATGGAAACAATGACGAAGAGCAAGGATGGTTTCTTGGGAGTAGGTGTCCTGCAGGCCACAAATTCGGGCATAAACATGTCTGGTGGGCTGGGAACAGCACCAGGAATACGTTGGGAGGGGATGTGGTCCTGCTGAATCCCGTGGGGTTTGCTGTGACAGGGACCTGGCTGCCTCCCTCAGCATTTCAGAGCCTCAGCGCGCTCAGCAGCGCCGTGCCCCAGTTAGGACACCCTTCCTGGGGAGCTGGGAGCAGGAATTAGAGCTGGCTCTGCCTCAGCTGGGTGCAGAAGCAGTGGTGTTACGTGGCACATTCCCCTCTCCTGTGTTACTCCCATTCTTGAAGGCTGACAGAACTGTTTGGTGGGGTAAGAAGCATTTGGGACGTGATACATTTTGCTTTCCCCTCTTCCAAAGCCTCCCTGCATCCGTGACATCACTGCACATTGGGAGACTCCACTCTGGGCTCTGACAGCATCTTTTGTTCACAGATTTCCCACGTGGCTCTGTCTGGGCTCAGGAACTGGACGGCCCCAGCAGCCCCTATGAGTGTCCTGCTTGCCAGGCAGTTTAAAGCCTTTCTCCCTCCAAAGAATAATCTGGATCTTGGGGATCCGTGGTGGATAATTCCCAGTGAACTGAACATCTTCACTGGGTATCTCTCCAACAACAGGTTTTACCCTCCACCTCCCAAGGGCAAAGAGGTGAGATATGAAACTCAGATTTTATACCTGTATTCCTGGATTTTCTAAGGAAGCAGGAATTCTGTAGTATATATAACCAGGAGCACCTAAACTGGAGGTAAAACTGAGAGCAGGCAAAAGCTCTGGGTGTCTGTGATAGCCAGATGAGGCTGCATGGAGTAACTGCATCTCGTTTGTTAATTGTGTGGGATTTGAGGATAGTTTTTCCCAGAGAGGGTTATTCAGAAAGGACCTGTGTGATCATTCCTGGTGGAACAGTGGCCAGGTGAGCCTTTAGGTGACAGGTGGGACTCTGTGTGTGCTCAGCAGGTGAAGCCTGGCTGTGCATCCCCTCCCCTGGCTGCAGGCAGGTGCTGGTGGTAACTGAGCCTGGTGGGATCAGTGATTGCACTCCCACCCCTTCAGAGGCTGAAGCATTGGTGGAGGCAGCCTTGCCCGTCAGTTTGCTGTTCAGCCTGGGCTGATGGAAAGCTGCAGACCACGGGAATGGCACAGAAACCGTGGAAGATGGATTTATTTGTGACAGCAGTGCCTTGCTTTGTCTCCTTGGTGTGTGATTAGGTCGGTCCCTGAGCTGGGTGTTAAATCACAGCCTTCCTGCTCGGGTGGGGGGGCTGCTTTGGAGCTGTGTGGAGGAACAGTTCTCATTCCTGCTCCTCCAATTCCTTCTCCAGGTGATCATCCACAGGCTGCTGAGCATGTTCCACCCGCGGCCCTTCGTCAAGACGCGCTTTGCCCCGCAGGGAGCCGTGGCCTGCCTGCAGGCCAGCAGCAGCTTCTACTACACCGTAGCATTCCGGTGAGCCCGGGGCTGGGGGACACCCCTGAGCCTGTCCCCACCCGGGGGAGGGCAGGAGGCTGCTGGGAGCCCCTGGCAGAGAGCACAGGAGTCATGGCACGTGCAGCGTGTTCCTAGGGGACACCAGGGGCCGTGTGGCTGGGAGGGAGGGGAGGGTGGTTCAAGGCAAAGGTCACCTGTGCTGCCAGTGTCACTGTGTCCTCGTGCAGCACATCACCCTTGGACTACCCCTGGCTGAAAGGGGAGAATCTGGCTAGCAAGAATCGTGATAGATTTAGGTTTATCAGGTTGTCTTTGCAAGGGGGGAGAGGCCACAGAATTGTTTTACTGGGAGTGTTACACAGAGCTTTCATGTGTCTGATCAAGCTGGAGGTGGGGTAAAAGGGGTCTTGTTCTGTCCCTGTGTTTCAAGGAATGATGAAGTATTTCATCCTTCCTGGATGCCCAATTCCAGAAGGCATGGATACTGGAGATGCTCCTGACCCAGGGCATCTGTTCCATTCTTTCACCCTCTTCATTGTGTGACATGAAAAGCTTTTGAAGCTCCACCTCTCTTGCCCAGTTTAGGTTCTTAATTTCAGGTGCCTGGAGACAGCTTTTCCCTGCTGTCACCTGCAGTGCAGGATCCCAGCTGATGGCTCCTCTCTCCTTTCAGGATCCACGCTGAATTCCAGCTGAATGAGCCACCAAACTTCCCCTTCTGGTTTTCCCCGGGGCAGTTCACAGGTTACATTGTCCTGTCCAAGGACTCTTCCCACGTCAGGGACTTCAGGCTCTTTGTTCCTAACAACAGGTACAGCTGTTTCCCTCTCATTTCTTGGAAAATCTGAGTGATTTGAGCTCTGCAGTTGCCTGTACATGTATTTCTGCATCACTGAGGATCCCTGAGCCATCCAGGGCCTGATTCACTCCCCAGTAACAGTCCCTTGGTACTGGGAGGATGGGGAGGGACAGGCAGGGTGTGGCAGGACGGGCAGTCCCAGTGCCTGGCTGCAAGCACTGAAGTTCAGCAGGGTCTGATGCTCCTCCTCCAACAGATTTTTTTGCTTGGAGTCTCACAGGTTAAGGTTTTGTGTGCAGAGCTTTGCACCAGCTCCTTCCTGCTCTCTGGCAAGGAGCTGGAAGTGTTTCAGGGGGAAGAAGCTTCAAATCTCTTTGCCCATGACGGGAGTGAAAATTTTATTACAACGTTACCCTGGCGACTCAACCCTGGTGGCTCTGTCAGCACATTTCTTACAGCCAGCAGATACTTTAGGCTCTGCCAGCAGCCTTTTGCTTCCAAAAATACACTTTTAAAAGTTCAGCAGGATCAGAAGGTGTGAGTGAAGTGCTGGGAAGGAAGAGGGAGCAAAGACATCTCTCTCTCCTGTCATTTGACAGAGCTCAGAGGTGTTGAGTGCGTTTTCCCAGAGTGCTGAGTGGGTGCCTGGGCCCTGGTCCAGCAGGGATCTGGTGTTCTGGGCTGGTGCAGGGAGCACAGAGATCTCCAGAGGCTCTGGGTTCAGTGCTGACCCTGCAAGAGGATGTTCCCATTTGTTTGGGGTTTGCCATGCACAGCTTTAGCCCTGGGTGACTCTTGGGTTCCCCGTGCAGGTCCCTAAACGTGGACATGGAGTGGCTCTACGGGGCAAGCGAGAGCAGCAACATGGAAGTGGACATTGGATACCTGCCTCAGGTCTGTGCCCTCTCCCAGTGCTCCACACGTGTCCAGCTTCTCCTCAGGGGTTTGTGCTGCCATGGCCCTGAGCTGTGGAACCTCTGTGACCCCATTCCTCAGAGCTTTCTCTTGATCATGTCAGTACAACAGTAGAATTTCCATTTATCTGTGTCTGTCCTCTGCAGCCCTGTTGGCAGCTCTTCTGATATTTTCCTTTTTCCCTTGGTGTGGGTTGAATCCTAAGCTTTTGGAGTCTTTTTCCTTTTTTAAAACGTTGCCTGACAGGCAGGAGGGAAGATCAGGAGCTGAACCCAGACCCTGAGCTCAGAGCAGGGTATGAACAACAGTGAGTCTGGATTTAGAAACTGCACGAGGTTGTTTGTGGTAATCACAACTCTTGGGACGGGAAACATAAGTCAGAATTCTGAATGCCTGAATTCAGCAGGCCCGTGTTCTCCTAAACTAGAGTCGTGTTTCTTTTTAATTGGCAAAAGTCAGGAAAGCAGACCTAGCAGAATCATTTCAGCTGTTCCAGAACACAAACCACAGGGAAGCTCCTGGGCAGCTTTTCCTGCTGCTCCCTCTCGTGGCTTCCCAGGGCTGAGCTCCTGATGAGAGCAAGAGCTTCCAATCAGCCCTGCAGATCCTAATGGCTGAAAGGATCTGGTGTCCCACAGTCAGTAATCTCCACTGGGAAGGTGGGAACATGGAGTCTCTGCATTTCCAATCCAGAGAGTGCAGCCACACTGAGGGAACTGAAGTTCCTTCCCTGCTATTTCACTGGTCAAGTGCAGCTCCAGGAGATGGGAGATCAAGCTGTATCTTCATTAGGAGCTGCACGGTGTTATTTTGGATCTGTGTGCTGTCCTGGAGCCCAGGAGAACCAGGAGGAGGCTGTGTGCAGGGTCCAACCCAGCCTGTTGCCCTGCAGATGGAGCTGGAATCCACAGGGCCTTCGGTGCCCACGGTGATCCACGACGAGAACGGGAACGTCCTGGACAGCAGGGACCCCTCAGGGGAGCCCATCCAGTTCGTGTTCGAGGAGATCCCCTGGCAGCAGGAGATCCCCTGGCAGGAGGCAGCCCACAGGCTGGAAATGGCCATGTATCCATTTAAGAAGGTGAGGAAGGGGCTGGGCTCTCCTTGGCACATTGATTTGGGGCAGATTGTCCTCACTGAGCCATCCAGTGACCTGGGGGGCCAGCAGAGTCCAGAGGCCACAGCCTGAGCAGCATCCAGGGCACTGGGAGGGTGTCCCAGGGTGTTTGGGGTCACACAGCAGCACAGGCAGGAGCAAAGCCTCCATGTCAGGTGTCCCCAGGATTCTACTGTGGGTGTAGGCTCATCCTTCCTGCCTCTTATCAGTGGCTGCTGCTGTGATTTTGGAGCAGGCAGGTAATCGTGCTGCTTACAAATGGTTTTTCCTCTGGCTTTACTTCTCCAGCACCCAGGTGCCTCTGGACCAAGCTTTCCTTATCAGCAGAGAGCACACGATCTGCCTGTGCCCCTGCAGCCTGCAGCCAGACACAAATTTATAGCTCTGGGTGACCCAAACTATTTAACATGCCAGCTGCCTGTGGAGCAGATGGCTACTGCCTGTCACTGCTTCCTTGGCTGAAGGGACACGTTTTGATGGCTGCCTCCCTGTGCCTGAGCTTACAAATGTCCCTTCAGGCTGCCAAGATGTTAATACCAGTTCCTTTCATTTGAGTGACTGGAACAGGCTCTGTGCAGGCTCCCTCACAGCCAGTTCTCAGGCTGCTTCAGGAGGTTTTGTAATAAATGTCTCAAGGCCACATTTCCCAGCAGCTGAGGTGGGGTTGCAGACAGCCTGGCCACCCTGGTGCAGATGTTCTCTGCAGTGTGTAAGATCAGGGCTCTGCAGGTGCCAGGGACAGAGGGACCACAGCCTCCTCAGGAGGTGAAGTTGTCCCTGGGGACACCATCACAGTTGTCACTCGTTTAAATCTGGGCTGTTCTGTGCCTGCTCCTCACGCTGTCCCTCTGTCCCCAGATCTCCTACCTGCCCTTCACAGAAGCCTTTGAGAGAGCACAAGCAGAGAAGAAGCTGGTGCACTCCATCCTGCTGTGGGGTGCCCTGGACGACCAGTCCTGCTGAGGTGAGGCCATTCCCAGCGTGGCTGGAGGGATGGTGTGAGGAGAGCTGGGGGTCAGGGGCTGGCCAGGAGCCAGCAGGAAACGTTGTGTCACTTGTTTTGGCTCTGGAGGTGCTGAACAGGCAAAGGCTGGGAGTGGGGAATTACTGATGAGAGCTCAGCTGCACAGTGGCAGCACCAGCTCTGAGACAAGTTGTGAGTCAGGTGCCTCTGTCGAGGTGGAGACGTGGCTTTGGTCTTTCCCCTTCCTCTTTCCTGCTGGGGAAGAGGCAGCATTGGCAGGGAAAAGGGACACTGCTCTCTCTGCCTTGTCCCTGGCACCTGCACAGGAGAGGCCAGAGCCAGGCCTGGCCTTGGGGCTGTCCCAATGTGCAGCTTTTCCCCCTCAATGCCTGAGAGCTTCCATGCCACGTTGGGCTGGAGGGATGGGGAGGGGAAGGGTCTCTCCAGTCCTGTCTGCCCTGAAAAACCCTCAGCACTGGGCTGTGCTTGGCATGAACAGCAAGTGGCACTCGGCGTGGCTTCCATGGCTCACTTCTTCTGGGCCTTCTGGGCCTGGCTTGCAGCACTGTAGGGAACAAAAGCCATGGAAAACTGCCAACAAGGGAGCAAAAAGACAGTGGGGAGGGCTGGGGGGAGCCAGAGTCAGCTGCCACTCAGCAGGTGGCATCGAGCATGGTGACAGTGACCTCAGGGAACAACAGCAAAGCCTCCTGTGCCTCTTCCTGTGCCAGGTTCGGGGCGAACTCTCCGGGAGACCGTCCTGGAAAGTTCGCCCATCCTCGCCCTGCTGAACGAGAGCTTCATCAGCAGCTGGTCCCTGGTGAAGGAGCTGGAGGAGCTGCAGGTGAGGCTCACACTCTGCTGGGGTGCCAGGGGCAGGGGGAGCTCCCTCCTGTGCCAGGGGGGATTTTTGTTCCAAGCCCTCCCTGTCCTCGGCCACTGCAGGGGCCGAGCAGACAGCAGATGGAGGCAGGCTGGGGAGTGGCACAGTGACCCCCTTGGTTCTGTCCTGGTGCCAGGTTTAAAGCTAAACCAGATGCTTCTCTGTGAGACAGCCCTGCCCAAGGCCTCTGGTGCCATCAACCAACTGACTCCCCTGCAACCCAGGGGACAACCAAATAACCAAATAACTGTCTGAACCCTGAGGCTCCTGATGGAGCCTGTGCTGTCAGCTGGGATCAGTCACAGAGCTGGAGACTAGGAAAGGCTGGGATCAGACTGTTGGTGTGCCTGTGATGGGGTGATTCTCTTGTCTGGGGAGAAAATCTGCAGCTGAAATGAGAGAGGGAGCCTGAAAGGGAGTGGGTAAGCAGCCTGTGAGAATGGTACCAGTTACCATTACACTGCAAAGCAGTTCTCTGGTCCCTCCCTTGCTCTCTCTTGTGTTCTGTGGGCTTCCCCTGTGCCATTCTGCCACTTCTGGGGTGTGCAAATGTGTGTTTCTGCTATCTCCCTGCAGAGCAACAGAGAGAATGAGTTCTACAGCAAACTGGCCAAGCTGCACCTGGAGAAATACAACTTCCCTGTGGAGATGATCATCTGCCTCCCCAACGGCACGGTGGTAGGGCTGGGCTCTCCCCCATGGAATGTGTTCTCTGCAGGGTCTCCCAGACCTGGGACTGCCCCTTGAGCCTTTGTCCCTCCACCTAGAAACCTGAAACAAATGTATTTTTATTCAGAGACAGAACAGCAGGGGCAGAACAGACTTAAACCAAGTGTGATTCCTCACTGTCCCTGAGCTTTGGGAAGCCACTGTAGCTTTGTTTCCTGCACCCATGGCCCTTTGTGCTCATCCTTTGAAGAAAATCTCCTGATCAGCACCTTCCAGCACATTTATCTCTCTCGACTCCCCAGGCTGGTCACAGATCAGCCATTAGTGAGCCCACATGCTCTGGCTCTGCTGTGCTCCCCAGCATCCCCCACTGCCCTTCCCCCTTGGATTTGGGGAACAGTTCTGACACTTGGCAGCATGGTGCTGTCTGTGTCAGTTGCTGGGCTGGGCTAATCCTGCCCAGACACCAGAACAGATCACCTGCAGGGTCCCCTGCTGTCCCCACGAGGCTGTGGGCTGTGACAAAGCTCAGCTCTGTGGTCAGCAGCCATAATGGGTCAGTGTCCCCCTTTCCCAGCTCTGTGGGGAAGCACTGGAAGCTCAGGTGCACCCCAGGCTGCACCTCCCCAGCTCTTGCTCACAGACATGATCTGAGCCTCCATGATTTTTCCCAAACCATCTTCTTCTTAACCTAAGCAAAGGGTCAGCACCCTTGGGGGAAGATCACACATTTTTCTCTGACTGTGAAGTTCAGACCTGAATTCTGGTTCCTGAATTAGCACTTGCAAAGAATGAGATATTCTGTAAGAGCTGTTACAGCCTTGTCACCTCTGTCCTGGCTGCAGGCCAAGGCAGGGGATGGGGAATTGTTCTGACCCTCACAAGTCTCCTCTCTGTTTTCTTTGCTAGATTCACCATATCAATGCCAACTATTTCCTGGACATTACTTCTATGAAGCCTGAAGATGTTGAAAGCAGCATCTTTAGTTTCTCAACCAATTTTGAAGACCCTTCAACTGCAACTTACCTCCAGTTCCTGAAGGAAGGGCTGCAGAGAGCAAAACCATACCTGCAGCCCTAAAACCAGGCACCTGAAACACCCCACTGAGATGGCCAAAGACTTCAGAGATCTATTTTGATTACAGCAAATCCTCCTCATCTCCATGCCAGACGTTGGTGTTGAACTGCAGGCAGCCCCAGGCCAGGGCTGTGCTCTGGATCTTGGTTTGGGGCTGAGTTCCAGGTGGTACCAGTTTGCACAACCTGCCCTTTTCAGTTCAGGCACATTTTTACAGGAGTGAAAATGCTTGACTCCATTCACAGTGCACACACCTGGGTGTGCCACCCACCTTCATTTCTTTGCAGCTCCTGTTAGGACTGGTGAGACTGGTGTAACCCCAGAATTCCTGATCTGCAGGACTTGCAGAGTGCAGGGAGCAGCGTTGCCATCGTGACCGAACACTCGTGGTGAGGACAGAGCCAGCACCCGTGGGCAGCTCCCTGCTCCCACCTGGGGGCCAGCCTGGTGTCCTGGGGCAGCTCTGGACAGTGACTGACGGTGACAATCTGTGTGACAGGACTGTGGCAGCCGAGGATGAGCTCTGAGCAGCCCCCCAGCACGCTGTGTGACCTGGTGGCCTCACTCAGGCAGGGTCTGTGCCCCTGAGGGAGGTGCTGAGGGTGGCACGGGGACACCAGGAGTGGGCACCAGGGCATCAGAGGGGTCAGGTGAGGATCAGTTTGAGAGCCCGGGAGCTCCCCCAGTGACCCCAGGCTAGGGGACACAGCAGTGAGCAGTGTCCCACCCATCCACCCCTCTCAGGGCTCCCTCCCCAGTAGCTCTGGGAGCTTCTCCCACTGCCCCCTTGGAGCTGGTGCTCTGTCCCTGTTTGCCTTGAGCTTCCAGGTCATGCTGGGTGAGGAACCCTCAGTTCCCTCTGGGAGCATCACCTGGGTGACAGCTGGGCAGTTCTAAAAGCCAGGAGTACAAGAAAATATTTTCAGGAATTTTTTCCAAAGAGATTGTTCAGAGACATGAAGCCATTATCCCTTATGTGAAGCCACCCTGAGCAGTTGCTCCTAATCTGTGCCAATGCCTGGATACAGAATGAGCATCATTTTGTAATTTGGAGAAGGAAAGGTTAAGTGAAATGGGTTTTAAGGCATATTCCTACAGACATGTGAGGAGACAAAGCATCTTCAGTAGCTGCCTACAGCCAGCCCTGGCTGGTGATGCTTTTTCTGCTCTCTGAAGCACAATTTTGTTGGACCAAATCAAATTAAGGGAAAAGCCCCCCTTTTTTTTTTCTGACGAGGTATTTTTATTCCTGGGCTCCAGGTCCTGGGAGGAGCCTGGGGGTGGCAATTACCCTGTTCCCACCCTGCCCCAGCCTTCCTGTCCCTACCTGAGCCTGGAGACTGAGCTTAGCTGCACCTCTGGGCTGAACCAGTGTCACTTCACTAATTGCTCCAGTGAGATTAATTAATGACCCCGGGATGTTTCTCAGTGTTGGCTTTGTAACTATGCATTAGCTCTGCACTTTCTCACACTCCAGTGTGACAGGCTGGGGTCTGGCCGTGCCCGAGCCTCCAGGCAGCACTGCAGACAGTTCTGTCCTCCCTGCGGGGACTTCCATCCCTGCAGGGCTCCAGCTCGGAGGAAGCCTTTGGGATCCCTCGCTGTACCTGTTTATTCTCTCATGAGCTCCTTGCAGCCACCTGCGAGCGCTCTGGGGACAAGGGGATGAGTCTGGACAGCGGCAGAGGGAGCCCAAAAGCCACCCCCAAGCTGGAGCAGCCTGGGGGATCCCGAGGGGTCGCAGGGACCCGCCTGTGTCCCTTTTCCCCCCGTTACCCTGCCACGCTGCTGTCGCTGCCCCTGCGCTGCCGCGGGGGTTTGCGGACAGCAGCTGCGCCCGAGGCTTCATCAGTCGGTGCCAAGCGTTCGTCTCCTGTGTGTGCCCCGCCGTTTGCTCTGTGCATTGTCCCTCGGGGGAGCGGCTCCTGCTGCCGCCCCTCCCGCGCCTTGTGACGCCCTGGCCCGAAAGCGCGGCGGGCCCGGGCCGATGTCGGCCGGGAGGGGCGGCGGGGCGGCCCCGGTAAAACCATCCGTGCATCCTCCAGCTCGGCCTCCGCTCTCTTCCTCCGCCGCGGGCTGCGGGTGGGCGTGGGGCGAGCCGGGGGCGCCTGCCCCGCACCGGGGTGTCCCCAGTGTCCCCCTGCACCCCAATGTCCCCGCTGTCCCCTCGCTGTCCGCCCGGGCCGGCGCCTGCGCTGCGGCCCCGGAAGGGCGCGGGGCGGGTTCTGGTTCTGGTTCCGGGCGATGGCGNCAGCCGGCGCTGAGCCAGCGGAGATGGACGCGGAGGCCGTAAGTGACACGGGCCGGGACACCCGGACACTGCCGCTGTCCCTGGCCCGCGTAACTGCCCCGACACTTCCCCCGACACCTTCTCCTAGCACCAGCCCCGGGCACCTGTCCCGGGAGCTGCCCCAGAACCTTCCCCCGACATCTTTCCCCGGCACCAGCTCCCGGCCACTGCCCCTGGCACCTCTCCCCAGGCAGAGATCTGTCATCGCACTGCCCCCAGCTCAGAGGTTCGCTTTACAATGCTCATCAGGAATTTCAGGTCTGTCAGCATGGAGCAGTGCTCAGGCATAAAGTGCAGAACGAGCTCCAGCAATAAATCAGTTACTGGGCGTGTTGTGAGCTGAGCTTTGTCACTGTGGTGGTCTCTGTGCAGAGCCTCGTGCTGCCTCCTGCCACAGGAGCCTGTGATGGGCAGAGCATTTCACCTTTTGGGTCCAGGTCAGAAGTTCCTGAGCTCTAAAACAGTTGCTGTTTCTGAAGACACTCTGCAAGGCTGTTCCCCGTGGCCCTGGGCTGGGACAGGCACTGGATAGATTTGTCTCTTGCTGTCACCCAAGAAACGTTCAGCCTTATCCCAGAATGGGTTAGCTGGGAAGGGACCACTGGAGGTCACCTGGTCCAGCCCCTGCCTCAGGCAGGTTCCTCAGCATCTTGTGCACTGAATATCTCCAGGGAAGGAGACTCATAGCTGTCCTGGGATATTTAACAATGCTTCTGCTAAAGATGGTGTGAAAGCAGCAGTGTCCCTTGAATGACACTTTCTTTTGATGTCATTTTCCTCCTGGGCCCTTGACGTGTTGCTGTGTTCCTTTGTGAAGATGCCTGTTGACAGTGCCTGTTACTGAGTGCTTTTAGTTTTCAGTCCTGAAGACACTACACCCATGTTCAAAATGCCCCTGCACCTGTCTGGCTGTCACCTGTGTTCAGCTGAACTCGGTTTTGTGAAATGGGGACCTCAGTTATCACCAGGTTCTCATTTAAAAGTGAAGAGTTAAAAAGTCAGAATTCAGACTCCTGACAGTTTAGGAGAATTTCCAGTGCAATGAATTTCAAGAAGGGCACTGACTGGAGATACTAACTGTGTGCTGTGGGTTCTTGTAGACCATCCCCATCTGGCAGAACAAGCCCCATGGCTCAGCTCGCAGCGTGGTCAGGATGATCGGCTCCAACCTCCCCCTGAAACCCTGTCCCAGGGCCACCTTCGAGGTGAGTGACCCCTGGGCTTGGGGTGGCTGGAGGAGCTGGGGCAGGTCAGGGCACTGCCATCAGATGCTGCTTTGCCCCCACACATCTGCAGAGTTGTAGCCACAAAACCTGCACCACTCCAATTAAGTTTAAGAATTTTTTTTTTTCTTTTTTTTTTAAATACTCTGTTCTTGTAAAGTGATCACTGACAGCTTGAGGAGATCCCTGCTCAGGCAGTGTCTGAGCTGGAGGAGATGGAATGGTGGAGTTGCTGACCCAGGGTTTTGTTGTGTGACCTCCAAGGGGCCTGTTGCCCTCTGGGCCTGTGCCCAGGGGCTGTGCAGTCCCTGATGTCACCCTTGGAGCTCGGGGCTGGCACTTGGAGTGGCAGAGCATTGCACGTGGCCTTGGCAGCGCCTGGCCTGGGTCAGGTGTCCCCTCCTGCCTCACACACACAGGGAAAGGAGCAGGAGCTGACCCAGGGAAGCACAGCAGTGCCCAGAGCCAAAGGATTTATCTCCCAGCTCAAGAAACTTGAACAATTGTGCAAAGGAAAGGAAACCTGCTGGAATTGCTGTTGTGCATGTGCCAGACACAGCTACTGCTGCTGCTGAGCACAGGGGCTCTGACAGCACATCTGGGGCAGCTCCAGGAGAACAAACACCATCTCCTTAGCAGGATTTCCTTCCTGCCAGGTTCTGCCAAGTGTCTCAGATCTGTATTTGAGTGATGTGCCCCCTGTCCCCACCTTGGCTGACATCGTGTGGATCGCAGCGGACGATGAGGAGACCTACGCCAGGGTCAGGTTGGTTTTCATCTGCTGGTTTCTGGCACAGAGCTCAGGCCAGACACTGCTCAGATGACCACAACTTCCAGTCCCCTCAGGCTCTGATGTGGTGCCTCTTGAAAGACGTTTTTCCCCAGAGAGGGGGAAAAAAAATGACAAAGTACCCAGAGAGGAATTCCTGTAGGAAGTGCCAGGAGCCTGTGCCATGCCGTGTTTCACTCCCTGGTCTGTGCAGAGTAACTCCCTGCTCCAGGGTGTTTTCTGCTCAGGAAGTGGAAGGGTTGAGTTCCCCCAGGACTGAAATGCCCTGTCCAGCCTGGCCTTGGACACTTCCAGGGATCCAGGGGCAGCCACATCTTCCTGTGTTCCTTGTGCTGCAGAGAGCACATCTGCAGCTCTGATGGTACACAGAGGCTTCATTCGTTTTGTTGGAGGTTCTGCTGCCCTCAGGGGAGGCCAGGCTTTGTCATGGAGAGGTTTGGACTTAGGACTGACAGGTTTTTGTCCCCAGAAGTGACACTCGCCCACTGAAGCACAAGTGGAAGCCGAGTCCCTTCACAGTGATCCAGAGAAACGCCTCAGTGCCCAACCTGAGGAAGCAGGAGGAAAAGCTGCTGGCCCTGAAGAAGCCTGGTTTGCCAGCCCTGAGCAGGACCACAGAGCTGCAGGATGAGCTGAGTCACCTCCGGAGCCAGATTGCAAAGATCGTGGCTGCAGAGTCAGGTAGGATCTTCATTTCTGCTGGGGACTGAGCTCTGGTGTTTCCTCCAGGCTCACTCAGGGCTGTTTTCCAGCAGCTCCCTTGGTGGGATGTTGGCTCTGGGGGCAGCTCATGGGCTGTGTTTAGATTAAAATCTGTTGTGTTGGGGAAAAACTGTCCCACCTGGCTTGCTATGAGCTCATCCACCTCCCTCTTGTTTTCTCTTCCAGCCTCTGCCCAGCTGACGCCAGATCTGTTATCTCCGGGAAGCTCAAATGCCTCTTCTCCTGTACATTGTTTTGGACCCTCTTTCCAGTCCACCACGTCCTTTGTGATCAGCGACATCACGGAGGAGGAGGCGGAGCTGGAGAGCCCCGAGCTGCCCTCGGTGGCCGAGCTGCCCCCGGTGGGCGTGCTCTGCTCCGCCTCCGAGAGCTGCCGCCCGGAGCCGAAGGACCCCGAGGAGGAGGACTCCGTGTCCCTTTCCAAGGCCAGCAGCTTCGCTGACATGATGGGAATTCTCAAAGACATTCATAGGATGAAGCAGAGCAAAGATTTGTAAGTGCTTCCTCAACTTCTCTTTTTATTTTGTGCCAAACCCGTGTGGAGCCTGGGCACGGCGCTGGCTGCTGCTGCTGCTCTGTCCCCTTCATTCCTGGGGGAAATGCCTGTTGAGAGCAGAACTTGGTAACTCATTCCTGGGTTTTTTTTGCCTTTCTGGGATAGGAAATAATGGAGAATTTTCCTGGGGGAAATACCTCCTTGGAGCAGAACTTGGTACCACATTCCTGGTTTTTAGGTTGGTTGGGTTTTTCCCCCTGGATAGGAAATAGTGGAGGGGAATTTAAACTGTTGAAATGTTTGGCTGTTCCAGCTTGTTCACGTGACAAAAAGCTGTGTTTGCCCAGATGCAAAGCAGCCCTGTGTGTGTTGGCAGCTTTCAGAGTGAGGAAGGTGCTGCTCTTAGCCCACCTCACATTCCCAGGCAGCTGGGAAGCTCAGCAGCTTTTCCAGCATGGAATATACAGGGATTTAACACGTGGAGCTTCTCAGCTTCTGTGGCTCTTCATCTTGCCCAGCTCTGGGCGTGGGCAGGGTGACTTTGCACTTGTCTCATGAGGAATTGACAAGTTCTGATCATGAGAACTCCTGAAACTGCTCCATGGACAAGATCCTGCCCAGCTGAGAAAGTTCCTTCTCCAGTGCTGCCTGTGCCACCTGCCTTTCACATGCTCAGATCTCAGTGCTGGAGCTCAGTCTCCACATTTTTCTTTCTGTTGTGTGAGATTCCTGGCCAAAAATACCACGCTGGGTGGTGGCTGTGCACAATTGCTGTTTCCTAATTGGGTTTGAAAGGAGTCAGATTCTCAGCACTGAAAAAATTCAAGTCAGGTGAGAGGAACACGCTCAGCTTCCACACCCAGAGCATCAGGGGGGTGTCACACCTCCATCCCTCACAGAATTCACCCCTTTGCTCTGGTTTTCCTGAGGGGAGCTGCCAGATCCCTCTTCCTGGGGTACAGGGTGGGCAGAAGGAGCCCAGGACCCCTCCCCTCCATCCTTGGCTGATTCTCCAGAGCTGGGCCCTGCTCCTGCAGGGAATGCTGCCACACAAAGGCTGCAGCTCAACCATTTGTCCCCTCATCAGCTTCTCTGCCTCAGCCTCTCCTGCACACAGAAATGATGGTCTGGGGTTATTACAGATGAATTAAAGCTGTCTGAAGAGTTGCAGGTAGCTGAAAAATTAAGTTAATTACTGATGTTCATTATTTGATGAGCTTTAATTCCTAATTCTGGTGCAATTGTGGAGCAGCTCCTGTGCTCCCCCAGCTGTACTGGGCAGCACTGGGAAGCCTGAAGAGGGTCAGGTGCTCTTTAAGTGGATGAAAAATGTGCTTAAAGATGCAAAAGATGCTTGAAAAGATAATTACATCGATGTTTCTCTGCTGCTGCTGTGTAGGACTCAGTGCTTAAACTCAGCTTTGGTGTTTAAACTCAGCCTTGGTGTTTAAATTCAGCCTTTGTGTTTAAACTCAGCTTTGGAAGCTTCAGGAAGGAGTGAGGAACTTGCAGAAATGTGCCTGTTTCAGCAAATGTGAGCTAAAGCCTGTTCCAGTGTCTGGTGGAAATACTCCAGGGTTTTGTTGGTTTTTTTTTTTTTTTTCTTTTAGGAGTGTTTAAAACTCCCATAATGTTTTCTGAGGGAAGGAGGGCTTCAGCTATGAAAAAATAAAGCTCTGAGGTTATTGTTACAGGCTGTAAACAAAACCATGGTACCTGAGGGAAAAGAACTGAGGTTTGGCCTCCTGTAAAATAATCTTCTAAAAGGAGCTGCTTGTGTGAACTTGTTGAAGGAAACAGATTGCCCTGAGAACAGAACTCGTGTAGTGGAAGGAAATCTGGAGCTGCTTTAAAATGCCTGGGATCTCCCATATTGAACTAGGGAAGCAGAAATCCATAGTGCAGCAAAATTAAGCAAAAAACCAGACACTTCCAGGGCTTCCCCCCAAACACCCCACTGAGGGTTGATTTATGTGGAGGGGATGAAGGCTGTAAATAATTAATGAAGTTTTGGGTTGACTGCTTGTTATTAGCACAGTGGAATAAGAATTACCCAGAGCTTTGAGGATGAGATTTCCAGGATCCCCCTGGAGCCACAAAAGGAGCTCCAGGTGAGTTCAGCCCGACACGAAAGGGCTGAATTTTCCCTCTTTTTGTTGTTTCGTGGTGTTTTTCTTGCACCTCCTACACTTGTGACAGCATCTCAAAATAGAAGCTGCAGGAAACCACTGGAGAGACTCCAGCAGAGCTGTTAATCAGGAATTTTGGCTCCTGTCTGGGCTGATTGCCAGTGCTTCTGTCCCCCTGCAGGAACCGCCCTTCCTTGAAGGAGGAGGACCCGGCCGTGCTCATCGCAGAGGTCCTGAGGAGGAAATTTGCCCTGAAGGATGAAGACCTGGCCCTGAAGGAGAAGTGATGCTGCTGTCACTCAGCTCTGTAAGCAAAAGCATTTATGCTCCCAAAACCTCCTCCACAGTAGCTGCCTTCTCCTGAGGATTGAGCCTCTTGCCTCTTTTATTAATCAGACATGGTTTGTGCACTGGACACTTCGATAGGAAAGAACCCTTCAGATTTGATGTGTTTTCCATGTGTTGTTCTATTTAAGAAAAACCTTTTTAAGAAGATGGAAGCTCTTTTCCACCCATGTTTTGGTGTTGGTGAGTGGTGAGGATCTCCTGGAGTGCTGCTGGATGAAGTTCTTTCTTGAAAAGCTGCACTTTTCCTTAGGTTCCAGCTAAGCATTCAGCTGTAAGGATAGAAGCAGTTCCCATGTCCAGTATGAGCAGGACAAACCTGCAGTCCTTCATCCTGAGCATGGTACAGAGCTGCTGAGAGCAAGCTCCTGAGTGCTTCCAGCTCTCCAGGGCTCTGGGGGCTGTTGGATCATGGTAGGAAAAGGTGGTTTTTTTCCCCAAAAACCCCCTGGCTCGGCTCTGAGGGATTTCGTGTGCCCTGGGTGTTTTTTCTCTCTCAGATCAGCCCACAGTTGCATGACAGAATGGCCTTAATTTCTTGCCAGTAATTTAATGTTCCATTTCCAGTCCCTGCATCCCCAACCTGTGTTTTATTTCTCCTTCCAAAGGTCTATTTATTGACCTTGCACCAATGCAAAGGGCCGAGCACCCCAAGCAGACCAGGGAAGGAGGAGCTTGGCCTTGGCTGTGGCTGCAGTTCCCCCTCACTCAGAGAGGTCTCCCCCAGCTCCACGTTCCCTGCAGTGCCCCTCATGGCTGTATTTAAAGTATGATTTTTTTCCTTTATATAAAATGGAGCCTTAATAAGACACTGATGGTGTGTGGGGTTATTGATGCACCAGGGTCGGGGTGGGGCTGGTGTGTGGGGCAGGCTGGGGGGTGGAATCCCAGATATTCAGGTGCCAGGGGCTTTCCTATCCACCTTCATTTCCTTGAAAAATTGAATCATCATCCCCACCTTACAAACGAGAGAAGAGACTTGTGTGGCAGAGGGAAGGAAGATGTAAGAATTACCAGTTTTAGAGAGAGCTCCTCCCCTCCTGGATGCACCCCCAGAGCCCCTGGATGATGTGATCACTGTCCCTGTCCCCACAAGGCTCCTGTGCAGGAGGATTTGGTGGATTTTTGGGCCTGCCTGTGGAGATGGAGCTGTCAGCAGAGTCCCTGCCCTGGGAATGTGCTCCCTGTGCAGGACAGGGACACAGGCAGTGATCCTGACTGCAACAGCCAAACCCTCAGAAACAAACTCCAACTTTTTATTTGGATTAAAGCAACGTCTCAGAGAACAAAGAGGTGCTGGGGGCTGCACCACGGGGTTCACTTGCCCAGCTGTGCCCTGAGCACCACCCCACCCTGCTGCCCAGAGCCAGCCTGGGGCACTCACCAGTGTTTAATGACCCTGTTCCCTTCCGAGTCCTGCGTGAACAGGGACGCAGAGCCCAGCTCCAGCTGCAGCCCCCGGGGCTGGCTGGGGCTGCAGCTGGCCCCCAGGGAGCTGGCCCTGGCCCTGTGAGCAATGACCCTGTTCCCTTGGGAGTCCTGGGAGAAGAGCTGCCTGCAGGACCCCGCTGGGATCTGGCCCCGCTCTCGGAGGGGCTGAGCTTGCACTGGGCTCTGGGGAGAGCAACAAACCCCTCTGGAAGCAGCCCCTGGGACAGGATTTGTGTTCTCAGTCCCAGCAAAACCTGTCCCAGAGTTAACTCTGCTCTGGGGCTGTGGGTTCCTGCTCCCTGAGGCCGTTTCTCCAGGAAATAACCAGGATTTGTTCCTGTGAGCGACGCTCCCGCTGCGCTCGCAGCCCTGGGAGAAGCTGCAGCACCAGGAATCCCCCCCAGCCCCACCAGAGGCTTTGCTCTGGCTCTGAGGCTCCACTTGGGGATCCAGAGGTGCTTTCCATGCCTGCTCAGCTCCAGGGGGCTCTTCCTGGGCTCCCTCCAGCTGTGGCAAGGCCAGGATCTTCACAGGACAGGCAGCCAGAGGAACCCCTGAGTCCTCACAGCCTTTATTTGGGGAGCAGGGAGTCGGCCTGGCATTTTCTTTGTCTCTTTCATCTGAAAACAACAGGCAATTGGTGAAAGCAGACCCATTTCCCAGGGTTAATCACCCCCCCACACAGCATCGCTGCTCTCCCCTGCGTGTCCCTAAGGACTGTCCCCCAGCAGCCCAGCACTGCCACCACCCTGGTGGAGCAGGGTGTCACCCTGGTGGAGCAGCACCCAAAGCTCTGGGCTGGTTCACATCAGCCCCTCGAGTGAGACACGAGAGCTGCACCTTCAGCTGCTCAAAGTTACCAAAGAAAACCCCCCTCAGAACTCCCCAGTTCTGCCCTGGCCTGGCAGAGGCATCAAATCCCACATTTGCCTCTGAAACCATTTCATGTAATATCCAAGTTCCCAATACCAGCCAGCTCCTCCTTCCTAGGAGTTCAAACCTTTACCCTCTGCACCCAAAAATGAACTTTTCTGCCCAGCAAAGCAGCCAGGAGATGAGAGATGGGTTTGTAAAGCCTGAACCTCCTCGTCCTGGGCCCCAGGTACCTGTGTGGGGGCTGAAGAAGGTGGGGATGGTGGTTTGCCTGGTGCCAGGCTGTGGGAGCAGCACTGGGCTGTGCTTCCTCTCGGGAATTCGGGTGGGTGCTTTGAGCTTGGCGCTGAGGGGCTGTGGGAAGAAACAAGTGAAAAACAGTAAAATAAATATAAAAGCAACTCTACCCCTCTTCGAGCACTGTGGCACAGCTCCTGCCTCCATTGTACAGCATCAGTCATTTGGGCTGGAAATCCAGAATAATTGGGGCTGGAGGGGCCTCTGGAGATGTCCCAGTCCTACCCCCTGTCCAGGCAGGGTCACCTGGAGCAGGTGACACAGGGACATGTCCAGGTGGGTTTGGGATGTCCCCACAGAGGGAGACTCCAGCCCTCCCTGGGCAGCTGTTCCAGGGCTCTGCTGCCCTCATGGGAAGAAGTTCTTCCTCATGTTGAGGTGGAACTCGTGGTTTAGTTTATGGCCATTGCTCCTCGTCCTGTCCCTGGGCACCACTGAACAGAGCTTGGCACTGTCCTCTGACAGCCCCTGGGGATGTTTGTATGGATTGATGGATCCCCCCTCGGCATTCCCTTCTCCAGCCGGACCAGGCCCCGCTGCCGCAGCCTCCCNTCAGCTCGGCCGTGTCCAGCCACACCCCGCAGGCCTCGGCCGGGGCCGCGCCGCCCCCGCGCCGCCGCCTCATCGCGGGGCTCCCGGCGATTCCCCGGTCCCGGTCCCCGGTCCCGGTTTTTCCCGGTTCCCTGTCCCGGTTCCGGTTNTTGCTCCTCGTCCTGTCCCTGGGCACCACTGAACAGAGCTTGGCACTGTCCTCTGACAGCCCCTGGGGATGTTTGTATGGATTGATGGATCCCCCCTCGGCATTCCCTTCTCCAGCCGGACCAGGCCCCGCTGCCGCAGCCTCCCCTCACCCGGGCGATGCTCCAGACCCCGAATGGATCCCGGAATGCAGGGATTCCATGGAGCGAAACGCTCCAGCTCTCCCCTCCGATACCCCCGGCCCGCTCCCGGCGCCCGCCCGCCCTCAGGGCCCGCCCGNTTCCCGGTTCCGGTTTTTCACGGTCCCGGTTCCGGTTTTTCCCGGTCCCCGGTCCGGGTTTCCCGCTCGCGCCGGCCCCGCCCTCCAACGCGCACTGCGCACGCGCCGTCCGCAAGGACGGGCCAATGGCAGCTGAGGGGTGGGGCCACGTGGTGAATACGACCACGCCCACAGCGGCCCTGCTCTATATAAGGGGCGGAGGCGCCAAGGCCCGCCCAGAGCAGCGGGAGCGCGGCCGGTACCGGCACCGGGAGCGGCTCCGCCTTTCCCCCTGGATCCACAGCGGGATCTCCACATCCACCTGTTCCCAGCCCTGACCCAGTGCTGGGGTTCCCCATCGCATCAACCCCTCCTCGGCCCAGGGCTGTGCCCATTCTGCTCCCACGGGGTAAAGGACAGGGCCCTGCCCCTGCATGGACAGCTCTGAACAACTCCCTCAAGCCTACAGGAGGGGCCTGAAATGATATTAAATTAATCTGTCACCTTAGTGGTTTAAACAACCTCACCTCGGTCTGTTTCCATGGTTTAGAGTCTAAGAGGGGCCAGATGGCCTCTCCTTATCTCATGCTGAGAGACCTGGCAGCTTCCCAGAGCCCATCAGGGCACACAGAACACTTCATTGCAACTGTTTATTCAGAGGTGAACTGAACCCGTGTACCATTCTATGAGCAAGCTGGAACTCACGCTGGATTAAAGAAGCATTAAAAGCATCTCTTTCATTGCCTATAGAAAGCACTTGCTGAGTAACAGTTCATGAAGCAGCATCTGGAGGCTTGAGGCTGGATTTGGGCTGAGCTCACTTCTTCTTTACTCTTCCTTGAGGCCCAGCTTGTTCTTCACCCTCTGGGCCATGTAGGTGGCTGTGAGGACGGAGCAGGTGACAGTGACGAGGAACAGGGCAGAGAAGTCATGAGCCAGGTCCCCCTGGAGGGAGGAGTAGATCTCCCTCCTGGACTCGTAGTCCAGCACCACGGCCTCGATCTGCGCCAGCGTGCAGAGCACCAGGAACACGTGGAAGATCTGGTGGCTCTGCCCGAAGAAGTGGCACTTCCCGGGGAACCACTTCTCGGGGTAGGGATGGGAGAAGAAGAAGGCCCCGACGAGGAAGAAGAGCACCTGGCACTTGTGGTAGAGCAGGGCGGGGTCGGGGCGCGCCGAGGTGCAGATGCGATGGAGCACGGGGCTGATGTCCAGCAGGTAGGCCAGGCCCGAGGGCAGCTCCTGGCACAGCCGGCCGGGCAGCGGGCAGCACGGGTGGAAGCGGAACTTGGCGTAGCAGGAGCCGGCGCAGGACAGCCAGGCCAGGGCCGCGGCCAGTGGCAGGAAGAAGCCCCGGACGCGCTCGTGCCAGCCGGGCTCGATGGCGTAGTAGAAGTGGCCCAGGGCGCTGCCGTACTGGTACACGGCCACCCCCACGTAGTCCATGAAGAAGAAGCTGTAGTGCCAGAACTCGGACTTGGCCTGCAGCAGGTGGGCGAGGCTGCTGAACGTCAGGTAGGTGATGGCGGCGGCCAGGATGATGAGCAGGGGCCGGGCGTGCGCGTCCTGCCCGAAGTCCACGCGCTGCCAGAGGCGCTGGGAGCGCAGCAGCAGCACCAGGACGGCCGCCAGGTGTGACCAGACGTTGATGGCCTCGTTGTGCTGCTGGAAGAGCGTGGAGAAGTAGTAGCGCCAGGTCTGGCGCACGGGCCGGTAGCCGCCGTGGATGTAGGGCTTCCAGAACACCGGCGGCACCTCGGCGCTGCTCACCGTGGCCGGGGACAGCGGCCCCAGCAGCTGCGGGAGCTGCCTCACGCTGATGAAGAGCTGGCTGAGCTTCTCCGTCACCACCGTGGCCATGGTGAGGCCGAACTCCGGGTCCTTGCTGTGCAAAATCACCTTTGGGGAGGAGAGGAGGTTTTGCTGTGGGGTTTAGTAGGGGTTTTAACGTAATAATCAACAAGCAGGAGCTGTTCAAATGATCTGCTTGGGGTTTTCCCCCGTAGAATCTCCAGCGACAGTGACAGAAAGGAGGCTGAAGGGAGCTTTAAGAACCCCTGAGGTGCCCCTGCTGTGTGGGGTTAAATGACAATAATGAACACACCAGGACACATCAGTGCCTGGCTCACCCCCTTCCCCGTAGTTTGAGAACTGCTAAACAAACCAAGCATCCTAAACAAACCTCCCACTCCAGATTCCCCCTCCTGTAAACTGTTTGCAGTGTCTGTCCTTACAAATACCAACAAGCAACAGAGGCTGCAACTCCTGCATTTGGAGTTTTACCTCCTTTTTTCAGCTCCTGATTTTCTAAGCAGCTTCCCACAACGTGGCCCGAGTGAGTTCACCCTGTTCCACCACCGAGGTCCAGCAGCATAATCTTTGTGAGCAGGAATCTTCATATTTACGTTTTGGAAGCTGCTGTCCTTACCCAGATAAAGGCAGCCCTGCCAGATTGTTCAGCCTTTTCACAAAAACTTATTGAACAGAACCCAAAATGAGATTCTCCCCCGACTTTACCTGCCCTTGCTCAGACAAGTCCTGAAGAAAACTTGGTTCACGTCCAGCTCCAGTGCTGATCTATGCCTCAACCCCAGACAAGTGCCCTCAGTTCAGGGACAGGAAAAGCTCTTCAAAGTTTGGGGACAGGGGGAGGTGGGGATGGGACTGTTTGTTTTAAAAAACTCTGTAATTTCCTCATCAAAGTCAAGCTGTAACTCATTCCTGCCTGAATCCAAGGGGCACAGATGCAGAAAAAAACCCAGGCTCTGTGCTGCTCCGTTTCCCTCCCAAATGCCCTTTGCCCACCTCGCCTGGTTAGAGGGGCCCCACAGCCCAAACAGCCCCCCCGGCTGGGGCAGCACCTCACACGGGGCGATCCCAACCCTCCCCTGGCCCCCTAAACCCTCCCGAAAAGCTGCCACTTTCTCGGGCTGCCAGGGAAAAATTCACCCCGTGAACTTCTTCCTGCTCTGAACCAGAACAGCCCCGAGTGCTGCCACGGGCAGAGGGCAAGAGCAGAACCTCCCAAGTTCAGCTGTTTCGACCTAAATTCCACGGGCAGCTTGGGAGCAAACACTGCCCGCAGGACTTGCCTCGGTGCCAGGGCTGCCGCTGCCCTCAGGTGCAGGGGAGGGGGCTCAGCTCCGGCCGCGTCCGACCCCGCTCCGGCTCCCAGAAGAGAAATTCCTGCGGGAAAGGCCCCGGCCCTGCTCCGGGAGATGCCGCTCCAGCGGGGAGCAGCCGAGCACGAGCCAGGAAAGGGAGCGGTGTTTACTTCGGCTCCTCCAAAACTTGTCGGAGCAGGATTTCATTTGCCGAGCTCTTCCCAGCTACCGAACCTTGAGCAACGCTCCGTTATGAAGGGAGCGCATCCTGGAAATCCCTGATCTGCCCGGTACTCCAGATAACACCCTCCACCTCCCCACGAGCTGTCGGTAACGCTGCCTCAACCGCCTGGCGTTTCCTCCGCGGCGTTTCCTTTGCCCAGCAGCATCCACCCCTCCCGCTGAATTTTTCTGTGATGATAAAGACTCGCCCCCGGCTGTTTACATCCCTGTTTGCTCCCGCCACACAGCGGCACCCAGCCTCCCAAAGCCCCCTAAAGCACAGACAGCTTTCATTTGCAAAGCACCACGGGTTTCCTCCAGCTCCGATCAGCCCCTGATCCACCTGAGCCCCCGCAGCGCAGCAGCTCCAGCCCTGCCAAACCTTCTGGGCAGCCCAGGATGGTTCTCCTTCCCCTGGGGTGTTTCCCCCCGCGGGGTGCGGTGGGGATGAGCAGGGCTTTGGGCCCCTTCCCCTCGCGGCGCCCCCCGGGACCCGCAGCCCCGCCCGGCACCTGCGGAACGGACGCGGNGAGCTGCTCCGAGCCGCTGCTCCTCCCTTCGCAGCCCCGACACGGCTCCACATCCCTCCCTCCCTACGCAGCTGGAAGAAGCCATGGAGCTTTTCTTTATTTTTTAAATTATTTTTAAGGAACCCGTTTCCAGCCCAGCTTTCCCCAGAAGGACCCTGAGTTCTGTTTTCCTGCCCTGATCATTCCCCTCCCTTACCCTGCTCTAAGGTCACTGCTGTCCTCTCCCTCCTCGCACCCCCCATCTCCCTCCCACCCCTCAAAATTCCTCCCCAGGAGCACTCAGAGACCCCAGACCCAGCCCTGAAGCCCCGGCTCAGCACAAGCACGGAGACACGAGAAGCAGAAGGAAGAGGAGGGAACAGAAGGCCCCGCGCCGAGCTCTGACAGCTCTGGCAAGCCCAAACCTCACATTTAGCATCGATTTGGGCTCCAGCGCCATTTGGGGTTTGGCAGAGCTGCCATTCTCCTCCCCCACGTTTGGAGAGAGGAGAAAAAACCCCACATGGCATTTGGGGCACTCTCTGCTCAGCAGGTAACTACATTAAAATGAAGATCTGGGGGTTTGATTGCTGATTGTGCCTCATTTTGTACTCGGGAGCTGCTCCAGGGCTGCCTCCAGCCTCCACTACGCCGTGCCAGGGGTGCAGCCTCTCTCCTGGGTGCACTCGCAAGCTCTGTCTCGAGGTTCAGCCCCGTTTTCCTGCACTCACCCCGCGGGGCAGAGCCTGGCCCCATGCCCGTGTCCTCAGGTTATCACGGGCTGTCGGGCCCTGTCCAGGGGAGCCGCCCAAGCCCCGAAGCCGCCCCATGTCTCCCCACCAGGGAGCAGCACAGACTCTCTCGTACCTCGGGCTGCGGCGCATCCAAACGCTGCTGGAAATCCCTCAGGGCAGGGACCCGCTGCAGCGCTCCGGGGCTGTGTCCCACTGCTCCTCCCATGGATCAGCTCCGGGGTAAGAACAGCTCAGCAGTGCCCGGTGGGATACGGGAAAAGCGTCCCGAAATGAGGCTCCTCCTCCATCACACCCCAACGACAGTCCAGCAGCCCAGGACCCTGTGAGTGCCTTAAAACAAAAACAATTCTCTACGGATTTTCCATCCTCAGGTGCTCCAGGTGCGGAGTTCAACTGAAAACAAACCTGGGAGCCAAGCCAGGATCAAGGACAGAGGAAGGACTGAGACCAGTGCCACCAGTGTCACCTCCACAGGGCTGTGGCACCTCAGGGGCTCTGGCAGGGTGTGTTTTGGGGAGGTTGGTGCCTGTTCACACCCCCAGGGCAGCCCAAGTACCTATGGGTGTCCTCCGGGGAAAGGTTTGGGGTGCAACACAGTGATTTTGTTCCAAATCCACCTAAAAACCATCTTTCCTCAGAGCCCCTCCCATTTCTCCCAGCCAGGAAGGAACAAACAGATGAGGCTGTGGGCAGGTGCTGGGTCACACCAAGACAAAAATGATTCTTCTGCCCCAGAGCCTTTCCCCTTGGGGCACCCGACCCTCCCAGCAGCAGCAGGGTTCTGCTGTCCCCCCGTGTCCCCCAGAGCCCTGGGGAACAAGGGCCGTTTGTTGGGGTGGCCCAGCAGCACAGGGAGGTGGCTCAGGGCCCTGGGACACAAACAGCCCACAGCTGACACGGGCTGAGGTGTCACACAAAGCCCTGATTGTCACAGCCACAGGACAATGCCAGGCTCTGGACCCTTCCATCCACCCAGCCCTCGGCTCCTGAGGAAGGAAGGCAGGATAACAGCACTGTGCAGCTTTATTGAGTCACTCGGTTACAGCAGTATTTTAGCAGACTGGACAGTCAGAGATTTTTGCTTGAAGTGTAACAGATATTTCAGCATGGAACAGTTACTACAGATTCCTTGCACAAAGGTCTTACAGAGCTGATACAGTACTCGCCATCAACCCAGGAGCGAGTGCACTGGCGTAGAAAAGGATGCAACAAGAAGAAAAAGCTACACTGGAAAGACAACACTTTAGAAAAGTGACACATGGAAGGTCTCCCCTCTAGCCCCCAAAGCAAGTGTACAGTTTGGATCTAATTTTACAGTTCTACATCAGTTTCTAAGAAACGTAAAAAAAAAATATATATATATAACCGAACCAAAACCAAAGATAAAACCACTGGCCAGTACAGTCTTTGGATATTTGGAGGAGGGGGAGAGTCAGTTTCCAGAACGGAGTCAGTCGGTCTCGGCCTCGCCGGGGTCTTTGCCTTCTTTGTTCTTTCGAACCTCTTCCACATGCTTGTCCTGAAAAACAGCAGCAGGAGGCTGTGAGATCCAGGGAAAGGCTTCCCACACCAGTGTGGGGCACTGAGGGGCTGCAGGGTGGAGCTTCAGGGGACAGGCAGCTCCAGCTCCATGCATCCTTCTCACAGAGCTGGAATTCTGCAAAGCCTTTTGCAGATTCCATAACCAGACCACGCCACCACAGCCCTCCCCACCTGTTCAGGGCACCCTCCTCGTGTGGAGTTTTTTTGGGGGGTTTTTACCTACTTTTCCCAGCAGGAAGCAGGGACAGCTCCCTCTGCCAGGGCTCCACACCCACCTTCTCCCGCAAGCGCTCCAGCTTGGCAGCCATTTGTGCCTCACGGTTCTCTTTGTTGGCTTCCATTTTGTGGGTCAGCTTCTCCTCTGCCATTTTGCTGAAGTTGTTGTTCTCCTCGATGGCTTTCTGCAGCACCTCCTTCTCGTGCTCCCGCTTCTCCGCCAGCTGCTTCAGCACTTCTGCCTCGTGGGACTGGTGAGACACGGGGCAGGCTGTGAGGGCACAGCCCACAGGAGCTGCCCCGGCTCCTCAGAGGATTTTGGGCCCTTTTGCTGCCAACAGGAGCTCGCTGCTGCAGGACACAGCTCCTGGGGCTGCTCCCACCCACCCACAGAACCTGCATCTCACCACCACAGCTACCTGCAAAGCTCAGTTTCTGTCATTACTTGCAGATCTTGTTAAATTGGGAGAGGGAACACGGATTTTTTTTTTTTAATGTTAACATTGAAGGAACTTTCCTTGAAGATCCTCCTTTCTCAGGGTGGTGAATCACTGAGATTCATGGCAGGCTCATTTCAATCAAAGCCTCGCCACCCTCAAGGGCTCCAGGCTGTACCCCCAGCCACATCTTTCATCAGTCAGACAATTTATTCCACAACTTCTCATTACAGATTCACTGCTGCGTTTTCTAGGAGAAAATTCATCTGTTCTGGTGTTAAAAGACAAGAAAAACAGCTTCTTCCTGAAAGGGCTGCCCCTCTCAGCTACATTTCCTCCCAGTTTTTCTTCAAAAATCTCTTTGGAATCAAAACCATGACCATAAAGCTTCGTAAGAGCCCCAGGGATTTCATTACTAAGTTCCATTAATATTCAATTTGCCATTAAAAAAAACCCACTTATCCCAAGAAACAAATTTTAAAAACCCCAAAACTGGTGGAGCAGAGCTCACTTCAGCTGCTCCAGATTTACCTTGCGTCTCTCCTCTGCTGCTTCCAACTTCTTCTGGATCTCTTCCAATGACACATCCTTCTTCTTTGGGGGAGACAGAGGGAATTCTGGCACAGCTTCTTTCGAGCGGGGGCTGAGGATCAGCTCAAAGGCCTGCCCAGAGGCTCGCTTCTCCAGCTCCTTCACTTGGATATCTGGGAATGGAGGGAAAAAAGCCAGAAAAAAAAAGAGTATTTTATGCAGAAACTGGCTCAGGTGACATTAAAAACAGCCTTCCAAAATTCTGCACCATGAAGTTCCCTGAGGAAGGGCATCCAAGACAGGAGTTTTGTTTTCAGCACAGCAATACTGTTAAAAAACATGGAAATTTCCTTTGCAAGCCTTCTTTCATCCTACATCACCCAAGCACCTGATGTTTTAATTTAGCCTTCAGCATCCCAAGTTGTGAAAACAAGTTCATTAGTTCAAATCAAAAACCATTCTCCCTCCAGTGACAAACCTGAGGATGAACTTCCAGGCGTTTGCCTGGAACCTGAGAGAGCCAAGAACAAATAAAATGTTTTTTAGAGAAATGTGCAGGCAGGGCTCTCTCTCCCAGCCCTGCACGGTGTCAGCTGCACCCGCGTGGTCCCCGAGATGTCTCACTGACAGCCAGCTCTGCCGAGGGAGCAGATGGCTGCAGGGAGCTGAAGCCCATCTGCTGCCAGACTCCTCTTTTGGGGTGTTTTCACAACCACCCAGCTTCAACAGCCTCACCCAAGATGGGAGAAAAGCCTGGTGACAGCAGCTTATTTCACTAGATTTGGTTGTTAAGTTATTCCCGAGGAAATTAAGAGGCAACAACAACAAAAAAAAAGGGCATAAGAGCATTTAGCACATTTAGAATTCTACCTACCAGAAGTAGCCATGGCCAAGAAAATAAGACTCCAGAAGCCAAGCCTGGGAGAAGGTCAGTCAGGTGGGTTCCTAGGTAACAAAGAAATGTGCCTTTCAACAGCCAGCACAAGGACCCTGCTCCTTCTAATAAAAACTGCTAAACAGAATTACAGCTGCTGAACAAAAGGCAGGCAAGGTAGGTCACTGCAGTCAGTGATTCCAGGCATTTTGTGGAGCTGATGGACAGTGCTGGGAATGCTGGAGAGGTTATGGAATGACTGGCGTTGAAGGTTCTCGAATATCACACAGATCCTGCAATCTGTTTTATACCACCTTAAGGTACTCGAACAAAGACCCCCGTTTTACCACGGTGCTATGGGGATTTCACTGCTCTCACACACATAAAAGAGCTTGCCGAATAAAAAAATGACGCACCACAGGACAGCACAGCCAGGAATCCTGCCACTCCCGAAGGATCTGAAATGTGCGCAATCGAGCTCATTTAAAATTCGGTTTTAATTGCGCAGCTCAAGTCAGATGCTTCACACCGCGGCAGACAGCGAGGGCGCACGCCGCCCAGGACACTTTGTGAAAACGGGGCGTCGTAAAAAATGCCAGAAAAAGCTCTAGAAACCGTTAGGAAAAAAAGAAAAAATAAAAA
>VZSE01003319.1:203475-261118 GCA_013398275.1 Promerops cafer | reverse complement strand
GGGCAGGAACGCGGGGGGAACCCCGGCCGGGGCGAAGGCAGAGCCCCCCGGGCCCGGCGCCATCGATCTGGGGGCGCAGAGCGGGCGCTGGGCCGCCTTCCAGGAGCGGCACCGGCTGAGCTGCGAGGAGGCGGCGCGGCTGCTGCTGGACGCGTAGTGAGTAACGGGGCCGGGGCGGCCGCTCCGCGCTCCTGCAGAGTCCCGTTAACGGCAGCGTTCTCTGCGCGGCACCTGCACGGCGGGTCCCGCCAGCTGCCGAGAAGGGGGCCGGGGGTGGGCTGGGGAGGGGGCGCAGGCACCACGGAAAAGAAGTGGCTTTCTGTGCTAAAGCTTCCCGTGTTCTGCAGCTCTCCTATCGAAAATGCCCTTGGGGGCTCCGCGAGGCTCAGCCTCTCAATCTCCACCCATTTCCTGTGCTCGCTCTGTGCAGAGCACGGCACATCAGAAACTGCCCGTGGGAGGCAGAATCGGGAAGGAAGATGTTTTTTTCCTTTGCATTTTGCGATTGACCCGCACGATGACTGCCCAGCTGCTGTGGAGGCGGCTCGGGGAGGGGGAGCACAGGCTCAGAAATTCCTTGGTCATAAAGTTCCTCTGCAATTACCACCCGAAATAAAAGACATTTCAAATAATACGTAGAATCCACTTATCTCTGCTTTCCCCAGCTCTTAAATGGAGGAATATTAATGGTGTTGGAGGAGCTATGGGCAAAATTATGGGGAAATTCAGTTCTCAGTTCCAAGCAGTTTGTTTTGAGGTGATAGCCCTGGCTTCTGTGTAGGGTTGTCTATGAAAACAGCAATGTAACCTGGAGTATGGTGGGGAGCTGTGTTGCACAGAGTGGAGAATCCTCAAAGTGCTGCTTCTTCTTTCCTTTTTGCCAATTAATAAAACCACAAAAGCAATTGCTGCAGAGGACAAAAGCCATCCTCTACCTCATTCTGACACATGTTATTAAATACATTTGAGTGGATCTATTTCTTGGTGTTCTGCAACAGCTCAAGAGAGAACTGAATGAAGTCGTGTATAGCCTTACTGTTCTCTTGGGCAAAAAACAAGAGAGGATGACCCAAAAGCTCTGTTGTGTCTCTCTCCAGTGAATACAGGGGTTTGGTGAAGCACACAGGAGGCTGCCACTGTGGAGCTGTCCGCTTTGAGGTCTGGGCCTCAGCAGATCTGCACGTGTTTAACTGCAAGTGAGTTGGTTTGTTCCCTGTTCCCAGAGATGAATGTCAGCTCTGTGCTTTCCCAACCTTAGAGCTAAAGATGAGGCAGCTGCAGAACACCCTCTGAGCTGTTTCCATAAGATTTACCCCTAATTATGTCCTGATCCACTATGAGATCAGTGTTGGTGATTTCAGGTGCTGCTTTGGGCAGGAGTTGATGTCTCACAGCCAGGCTCACACAGAAAGTGTCAGGAGAGATCTAATGAGTCCAGGTGCTCAGCCATCTGCTTTCTGTTTCCTCTCATGCAGGGGGCTCAAAGCACATTGGTCTTTTTTTAACTTGTTCTTCTCAAGTGACATTACAGCTCTGACCACATGTGCCTCAAGCTAAAACACTCTCTGGTTTCAGTAGTGCCCCCTCTTTGCCTGCAACTTGTTTGTTTCCAGCTCATGGGTGAACTTTGGAACTTTACTTTCTAGTTTGCAAGGCAATGAATGTTGGCAAAATTGCCCAAGCATGCTCTGAACCATTAAGTGGATTTCTCAGGGCTAGAGTTTGTCCTCAAGAACTGTGTGAGAATGTCTTATTGGGGTACCTGTGTAGGGTCAGTCTGTTCACGGGTGTGCTCAGGCAAACACTACTGACACCACAAATCCATTTTTGCCTCTTACCTCTGAGCCATTCCAGCTGTCAGTGGAATTTCTGTTGTCAAGAGGTCCGATTGCTGCTCTACAACCTGTCCACTTCTTCTAGAAAGGTCTGCTTTTTCTTTTCCAGTTGCAGCATTTGCACAAAGAAACAGAACAGACACTTCATTGTGCCAGCGTCGCGTTTCAAGCTGCTGAAGGTAGAGTAAGAACACAGTAAGAGCATGGCCATGAGCATGAGCAGTGTCATCCTCAAAGAGCCAAGAACAAGCAGTTTTCTGCCCTAAGTTTGGCTGGCTGGGGAAAATGGCTGCATTTTAAGCTGTTTGGTGTGGTTGTGTTAGTGCATTTTGTTTAGAGCTCTTGCAGTTCCCAGGCCTGACTGTTATGGACACGTGTACGTGCAAAGCACGGGGGCTCAGGAAAGAAGCAGGAATGCACAGCTCTGTATCTCAAGTAAAGACAGGAAGGTGGCATTTTAAATTTTACATTTCTTAGCTACAGGCCCAAAGTAATGAATCCATCTATTTCCATGGAAAACTTACAGTGCATTTCCTTTGTTTAGGGTGCTGATAATTTGACAACATACACCTTCAACACACACCGTGCCCAGCACACGTTCTGCAAGACCTGTGGAGTTCAGAGCTTTTATACTCCTCGTTCTAACCCTGATGGTTATGGTAGGTACAAAGTAAGCTGTGCTAGCCAGAGTTAACCACCAAGCAGATCTTGGATAAAGATTCCACTGGATGCTGACATGACAGCAGTGAGCAGCATGTGTCCTGAAGTGTTAATGAACACCTGGAACTGCAGTCTGAACCTGTAGCTCCTCCCTAAAAAAACAATCTTACCTATAATGTGTGAGCTTCTTCCTGTGACAGGATTCTCATCCAGGCTCCTCAGCCTCACAGCAATAGCATTTACAATTCCCTGAAATGCCCCAGCCATGGAATGGAGCAGGCATCTCCTACGTTTTATGAAAAGTAGTTTTCTGTGCACTCTGTTTTTCTTCAGGAATAGCTCCCCACTGTCTGGATGATGGCACTGTGCAGACCATTATCACAGAGGATATCAATGGCAAGGAATGGGAGAAAGCAATGAGGGAACATAAGACCATCAGAGACATGTCAAAACCCTGACACACCCTTCCAGCAGCCTTGGGAGCACTGCCATGGAACTGCAGTCTGGTGTTTCCTGGGTGATGGGGGGGGTGAAATCAATCTCTGCATTACTGTTACCTGTTCTCTGTTTCTTAAATAAATCTTTCTATGCTGATTGTCTCATTCCTTTGTGACATTCAGTTTTCAAACTGCCTCTGCTCCGTAAACCACTCCAGGGTTGCTGGTTTGGCACTTTGCCTTTAGCTGTGCTAAAGTTTAAATCACAATACAAAAGACCTCATTACAGTCACTTGTACCTCATTCCTGTGTTCTGCTGAGACTCTTGTGAGTTATCTTCAGCCCTGTTCTGAATCAAGAAGAGAGCTCATACTTCAGGGGGGACATTGTGAAGGTGGAGCCTGCAACACAATGTGTATAAAAGAATCAACAGCAAACATCAGTGCAATTAGAAAAAATTGCATGATTTCTGATGTTTTATTCAAAAGCTTTGGCTTTTTAAAGTTCTGACTGAATAACAAAGGTGTTGTGGTATCTGTGGACATAGCATGATCTTTGAAAAGTTACTCCTGATACCTGGATTTTACAAAAGCACCAAGGGAGAGTTGCCAAGCAGTCCTTGCAGCTCTATCTTCTTGGGAAAACAGTTTGTGCCATATCATCTCCAAGGCAGAATCCTCCAGAGCTTGACTCCCAATTAAAGTTAATCCAAATTTCTCGTCTTATTTAAGCTTCTATGATAAGAAAATAGAGTAGCTGTTAACCCTGTTCTCAACGTATCAGGCAACAAGATACTGAGGAGGAGGTTCACCCAGCCTGGGTTTTGTAGTGTGGAGAATGCCACACAAAGAGCACCCCATCCTGTTGACCTCCTAACACAGGAGCTTTCTTGAGTCCTGGGCCTGGCACAGTCGTGTTTCTCTCATTCTCTTCCTCCTGGGAGTGATGTCCTGTCAGAGCAGGCACAGTGAATTGACCACCAGGTAGCGAGAGAAGAGCAGGTAGAGCTGGCGGAACCAGAGGAGTTGGCTGCGATGGCACCGCATGGCTCTCTAGGAGGAAAAACAGAGCATTACAAGAACCTTCCAGAGCTGATGGGAGGGCAGTTTCCTGCTCCTGCTGGGAGAGTCAGTGCCCATTTATAGGACAGCCTGTTTTCAGTGAGCAGGGAGAGGCAGGGGAGGTGGAAGCCTGCCTAAGCTCTGGGCCTGTCTGCCCCTGAGTCTGGTGTGTGCTGCCTGATGCTCAGAGGGGCCTGCTAGAAAGGACACTTTATGTGTCACTTCTAACTCCTCCTCCCCATGTGATCTCAGGCCTGGGGAAGTGCTCACATGCTGGGAAGCAGGAGCTTGATAGGTGTGTCTGGGAATATCTCTGCTCCTCCTGACCACACGCTGCCAGCTGCAGCTGAGGCTATTTATAGTGCACCAGCCTAGAAAGGTCAGATTTCAGGAACAAAAATACATGGGAATAGTGAACACCACCTTTATCCAAGCTGTTTCCATAAGTAACTCTATCTTTTAACAGCCCCAGAAGGAGGAAAAGTCTGTAATTTGTGAATTAACAGCATTGTTTGCTGGGTAGATATTTTCATGCTGTGGAAGGGGAGCTAATCAGATTCTGATATAGGGAACTGTGGAGTAAATGTGTGAGATCCTATGCAGCAAAATACTTTAAAAATGTACAGTAAAGGGAACTTGTGAAGAGCTTTGGACCACAAGTTCCCAGGCTGTCTCCATCTTTAGTGAGAGCTGTGATCCAAGGATGCTGTTGCTGGCATGCAGTCATGCCAGGCTTTAACAGGCCACTCACATGTTCAGAATACTGTGTTGGATCCCATTTCCTTTGAAATGCATCCTACAAAACTCAGTGCCCTGTGACTGACTGAGGTGCAAATCTGCTCAGCCCTGTCCTGTCACACAGGACATGAGGTAACCTGGCTTGTCCATGTTTTTAAAATCACTGCAGACATTCCTCAGTGACATTTATAACCCATGGATACAACTACTTCTGGCATTCCCTGGAATGTGACACTTGTGACTAAAGTGCTCACAATGATGATGAGCCACTCAAACAGGTCAGGCAGGTGCCACACATCTCACCTTGGCTTGTTCAGTCTCCTCCTCTGTGAGGATGAAGAGTGCATCCCTGGGCAGGAGGCAGGAAATGAGGACATCCAGGAAGGAAATGTATTTCCTGCAGAGATTTACTGATTCCAGCACGAGCACACGGCACCCTACACAGAGAAAGAGGATAAATATTTCAAAACAACAGCATTCTTGTAAGGTGCCCTTTTCTCCTGGCTCAGCAGCTCTTTGCAGCTTCCCTGTGCTGCTGGCCTTGGGAATCTTTATTGTGTAAAAGGGGAACAACTTCTGATGTTCCCACCAGGATTTCTTTGTGCCCACTGCACATCTATGACCATTTCTACATCTCTTCTTCCATATGTGACCCTTTATACTGGTTCTTTTCTGTAATAGCCTGTGGAAAGCAAAGCTAGGTTTGAATATCCCAAAAACTGAGTATTTTTTTTTGCTTATAATTTAAATTCTTCCTGCATAATTAGGCTCAAAAAAAAATAGGTGCAGATGATTCTCTGAATTCTGACACTGTATCATATAACGGAATTTTAAAACAGTAGTTTCTGGTTCAGCTACCAAAATGAAATTTCATCTTTGTACTCTAATTCTTAGCTACAGAATAAATATTTACAAGCCTCAGGAATCAAATATTAACTCAGGCAGGCAGTTACACTTCAACAGAGCTCCTGAATTCATTGTTCAGATGTTTGTGATGAAGCAGATGAAGGTAACATGTCTCAAGATTCTGCTGATGTTGAAGGGGTTTTTTAGTATTTTAAAGATCCCTTTGAACTCAAAAGTTAATTGCTATTGTTTTTTACCATGGCTAAATTGTCTTCACTGATGAGTTCAGAGCTACTGATGGTCCCGTTAAGAGCCTGTAGCTCTCAAGGGAGCTGCTTTGGGATTTCTTTGGCTTGGAAGCTGCTGTGATTATGTTCCACACTTCCCACATTGCATTAAAGTTTGACAGAAGAGGCCAAAGTCACAGTTTACACAGGTGGGCAGAGATGCAATTCGATTTTGCAATGAGATTTCCTTCAGTGAGCCCTGAAACAGTGAAACTACACAGAGAGAAGAGACAGAACAAAGCTGTCATGGCGCATCTCCAGGATCTTTCAATTCCTTTCTTTCTTTTCTCCAAGGGTGTTATTCCAACTTTTCAACAGCCTCTCCCACTCTCCAAAGTTAACTGGTTAACTCTTCATTTCGGTACCACAGAGGGCTCCAGGGCCCTGCTCCCCTGCCATTGAAGGGAACACGGGACACTGGGACCTGACTCCCCAGCGGGTCACCCAGAGCATTCACAGGAGTGATCTTCTCCCGCTGTGGGCAGCACCGGGCAGGGGTAGAGCCCTCAAGGGCAATCCCCGGCGCTCCCACCCGGTCAGGCGCTGCCGAGCCGCGCGGAGCGGGGAAGCGGCGGGCGGTGCTCGGGAGCCGCCGGGAGGTGGCGGCGTCCGCCGGCCGGGGAGGGGACCCGGGGAGCGGGACCCGCGTCCCTTCGGCACCGCTGCCTTCAGCACCTCCTGTCCCAACCGTGCCACTGCCGTGTCCCCACCGCCTCCGTCCGGCCGCAGCCCCGGCCCCGCAGGGTCGCGGAGCAGCAGCTGGGCAATGCCGAGCGCCCCGGGACGTGCGGGAATGCGGGGCTGTGGGACCGGCACGGCCCGGACACTTCCTGACCGCGAACCTGAGCCCCTGTCCCGCTCCCAGCCCGCCGGGACAAGGGGCGGGCAGAGCCGCTCGGCTGCCATCAGTTCCAGTTGCTCTCCCAAGGGATGCTCTGCAGGCACAAGTGCTGCAGTCGCTCACAGAAGTGCCCTGGCACTCCTTTAATCCCACGTGGAGACATTTCTTGTTTTCAAATAGCAAACTTGGAAGGAAACCTGTGATGTGCCGTGAGTGGGGGAACCATTCTTCCCCTTCCTCTGCAGTGATCCTTTGGGCTGCTGCTGGGGTAGTTTCAGAGGGAAGAATTGGTACAATACTGCTCCATTCCCAATGGCACCTGTTTGCTTTTCAAACACGGGACAATGGATCTTTCCTTTCCTGGATGGCTTTAATGGACTCTGGCAATGCCACATCCATTCCTACTCACAGTGATGGGAAGAGAGGCCTGGTACCACTCTCTGAAGCTTGGGCTGCTCTGTTAACCAAATGTGCTCTCCCTTTCCTCATTTTTTTTCCTGAGAAATATTAATTCATGCAGCAATTGCACCCTTTTGTTCCCCAAAGCTCAGCAGTAAGGACTCAAAACCATGGCAAGTGATTTCAGTGTGGATGGCTCTGACCTGCTGGGTCCTCCTCGGTCAGGTCAGGTGAAGTGGTGGCATCCAGCTCCCCAAAAAGAAGGGCACTGTAAGAGCCCTCCGTGTCAGTGATCCAACCAGGATTTCCATGTGCTGACAGCAAAGCCTGCTCTGCATGGCAATGTGAGATGAAATGAAGAGGGAAGGAATGTACAGTCCAGGGAGAGATGGAAAAGGGTTCAGAGAAACAGGCTGCTCCCTGCCAAGCAGGGTGAGAGCAGCGCTGCCACTGAGGAGGCTGCTCCTGTGACACCAGCAGGTGAAGCTTTTCAGAGCTTGTTGTGCCTGTGACCTGGGCAGGATGGGATTAGCAGTGTAATGCAACCTCTCCAGGTTGGCAGAAAGGGCAGGATCAATATAGCTCATGGATTAGGCTGAGAATAGACGTGTGTGAAGCCTGCAGCCTGCTCAGCTTGGCTTTCCACTGGCAAATCACTCAGGCAGCAAGGATGCCTAGAATGAGGAGCTCCAGAGTGAGCACTGTGTGTGCTGCAGGCCTGAGCAAGAAGGAGGCACAGGTTCTTTTGGAAGAGCACTGGTTTTAGCTGGAAGGGGCTAGTGGCAGGGGTGGGAGCACATCCAGCAGTTGTCTTGGCTTCTTGAAACAAGTGCTTGTGCCTGGGCTGGAGAACTTGATTACAGATTATAAAAAGCCTGTTGTGTTTGTGCTGGCTAAAGGCATTAGAAAGCAAAGCAGGATATTTAGGGTGCTCATTTGCATATCACTGAGGCAATGCAAGGCTTAGCTGGCTTTTGCATTTGCAGGGAGATTTTCTGTGGATTCCCTGATCACATGGGCTTACACAGGCTCACCCACAAACAGCTCCCCCTTACCAACAGCAGCACAGCACTTTTCCATGGCCTGAACATGCCTTTCAGCTCCATCCAGACAGCCTCAATCCCAGCATCACTCTTGTTTCATTAAGCCCCTCTGATGCACAGCCCTGCACGCCTGCCAGATCAAATTATAAATACTGGGAATTTCAATGAGACTGGAACTATATTTGGAAAGGCTTAGCATAAGCAGCAGCATGGGAGCTCCCCGTTCCTTTGGTGTTTGTAGGTCATGTCAGATGTGATGTAATCAGAGCAGCAAGGCTTGCACAGAGCTCCAGCAGCCTCTTGATGCTGCTGGAGAAATGGAAATGTTCTCTATATGTGGGTCTGTTTCAAGCCTGAATGGATTTGAGGCACAGCCCATATTCAGGACCAGTGTAGATGGGGTCTGACAGCCAGCAGTGACATCAACCACTGCAGCTCCTTGTCCTTTGTGCTGTGCAGCACACAGAGCTCTGCTGCATCCCAAGGCTGAACAAAGAAAAGGTCCTAGGAAGGAAGCTGGCACTAATACTGCTCTTTCCTGAGCTGGGGAACTGAAGGGACTGGAGTTAGAGCTCTGCTTAAGGGCATTCTGCCATCTTGGCTCATGCTGTCTCATTAGGCCTGCAACTTCCTGCTAGCAGAGAATTAAAACTGATTTGCTGTGACTCATTCAAATCCTACAATGATTTGGGAATTAGCATTAAAGGAACACAGCCTGGATGGCTGCTGAGAGAGCAGGAGGTTGACTGGGTGGGCCTGGCTGAGCCACCCCTCTGTGCTCTGTCCAAACAGCTGAGTGACAGCTTTGTGCTTAAACGAGGTCCACACATTTGTCCTGGGCAGGCACTGTTTGCTAGAGACAAGGGCTGCAGCTCTGCTCTAGGAAAGGGGTCAGGAGCAACCTCCTTCTGTACTTTGCTTCTTTCCCTTCTCTACTTGTACAGGGAATTTCTCAGAAATTCTTGCTCACAGGTGGAAGAAGCCACTACTGTTTGTTGTGCCACTGCAGATTTCAGATTCCTTTCTGAGCACATTTTGGTGGAGGCTTAACTTGCTACATGCAAATATTTTTGGCTAAGTGGGTAATCATTTCTGAAGCTTTTGTCACAGAAAAAAGGCTTGTAAGCAAGATGTGACCAAAAACTGTGACTAAGCTGAGGGACCTGGAAAGAGCACTCAAATTCACCCAAGAGACACAGGCCAGACACTGCATCACACCACTGAGGCAGGACAGCCCCAAGGGACCGAAAAGTGACTGTAGAGAAGCCTGAACTGGTAAAAAATTGCAGGAAGGAAAAAGTTCAGCTGTGGGTTTGATCTGCAGTGCAGGGCTGAGCTGGGCAGCTGGAACCCTGGACACAACAGTGATGTAAAGGACTGCAGGGTGGGGATGGGAGGTGGGATGGGAGGTGATGGACTCCTACCTTCAGGTAACTTCCCCTCTGAATGCAGGTACCTGTGAAAGAAGAGATACAAGGGGTCAACACTCAGTGGAATTACTCAAACCCTGATTTTACAGGAATAAACCCCTGCACATTAAACCAAGCCTTTTCATTTAACACACAGTGACAATAGCCAATCTTGTGAGAAACTTCAGGAGCCCACACTGGATGCACCTCAGGCAGGGCCAAGCCTCATTCCCCACCCTACTCTGCCATTCCTTTCCTCATCCTGGCTGCTGGGACACATCACAAATAAGCTCCATAAATCAAATTCACTCTCAGACTTCTCAAGGGAAACCCAAGAGGCTGCCAAAGGCTGTTCACCCCTGGGAGCACCTCTGGCTGTTTAAAGCCCAGGCTCTGCTGGCCAGGGGCTTTGTCTCAGCAGCTGCTCCTCTTTGGGCACCAGCTCTTTTTTTTCTTACCCAGGCTGGCACTGGGACATTTGAGAAGCTGCTCTGGCTTTTTGCTCACCAAGACTTTGATCCCTTCATGACTTTGTCCTGGGAAGTCTCTGAAGCAAAACAGAACAGGAGGACCAAGAATGGGAGATGTGAATTGTGATGGCACTTCCATCAGGAAGTGCAAGCAAATGACCCTGGGATGGTGAGGGCATCAGAGGGTGTTAATTTCAACTCCTTTCTAATTTCTCTTGTTTTTCCTGCTCATGGCTTGGGAGCACTTGAGCTGACATTCCCATCCTGGATTTGGCCCACGGCAGGGCTGGGAAGCAGCAGGTCTCCAGCAGATGGCACTCAGGGCTGTCCCACACCCAGTCCTGCTCTTCCAGGAGAAAAAGAAATCCAAACAATGGAACATTTGCCAAAAGGAGAAAGGAAATAATAATAAAAAAAAGTTATTTAACCCTGTGTAATATTTAAAGAGATTGTTATCACCTTATAGTGGTGTATCTAACAAAGGACAATGTGCCAGTTCATGTGTAAATCAGCCAGGATAAAACATGCATTATATGTAAACTGCCGTGTTTCTCCAGTCACTTTCAAACTAGGATTATCTCTGGCTGTTGGTTAAGTTCAAGGAAAAGGATTAGCTACACAGGCCTAGACAAAATAGGAAGCATGGAGTGATGAATACCCAATGCAATACAAAGCAAAAGTCAAGCCAGAAATGCAGGTCATGACAGAACTCAAACAGCAATCAGAAAACATATTTAAACAGATTCTCCTGCCAGTGGTGTCCTCTGCTCCAGAGCCAAAGCAATGCCATTTCCTACTAAACAATGGCCTTGGAATAGTGACTTGGCCACCTTCTGCCCCACCAGTCAAGTCTTACTGCTCTGACAAAGATAGTTAAATGTTGCCTTGTAATTTAAATATCTACATTAATATCTGCTCTGCTCTTCTGCCAGAGGTTTCTTCCCCACAAGTAGAATTTGGCCACCCAAAGAAGTGATTCAGCACTTGGTACAGTTAGCAGGGTGGGAAACTTTTAGAAGAAGCTTGGAGAGATAAAGCAGCGAGTAGTTGTGAAATTTGGCAAACTCTCTGAAGGCCCAGAGTCTGTTCTGGGTGTGCTGCTCTGCCATGGAGGCACCTTCAAAGCACTGAGCTGCTCCAAGAGGGAACTAATAATAACCATTCCTGTCACTAGACACAGGAGTGAGAGATCCAGCTCATATGGAAACGTTTCAGCAGGAGCAGGGAGCATCTTCAGCAGGGAAGAAAAGTGTGATTCAGCAGTAAATTAAGGAGTTTGTGCTTGTGTAAAGGTTCAGGGAGACACAAACTGTGTTTGGTTACTGAAAGGTCCTCAAAGCTGCTGCCAGCAGACCTGTCACTCATCTGGAAGAACAGGCATGAAGAAACTGCATCTCTCCTCATCCTTTTTGTCCCAATCCAAATGCTTCAATTCTCAGCAAGGCTCAGTGCAGAGCCCTGGGAACGGGCTCCACCCAGCTCTGTGTGCAGAGGAATTGCAGCCTTGCTCATTTGTATTTCTCTGTGGTTGCAGAGAGAGAGAGAAACACGAAGCTCTACCTCCTGCACACGTTCACAAAATGAGCCAATCCTCTCCCAAATCCATCTTCTCACTCCCATCTCCACCCTGCTGGAGCGTCTCCATGGGACACTTCCAAGTAGGGGAGAGGTTGCAGCTCTCAGTTGTTGCCATTTTGGGAATGTTGTTTTACAGATTGGACTTGCTGTGGTTTGGGTGAAATGAAAGAGTTTGGCATAAAATCTCAAAAAGTCAAACACAAACAGGCTCTTTTTCAGGAGATTTTTCCATGTGGGTGTTTTTTGAGTTTTTTTTCCCCAGAGAGACTTTTTATAATCCTTTTTAAACATAAAGTGACCTAAGGTGGCTCATTCCCACCCACTGGCCAAGTGCCAGAGCCTGGTGATTACAGGGCACCTCTCTCTGCACCCTCTCTGTTATGTCTGTGGTAGGTTCAGCTCCACATGTGAGACTCTGCAGTGAAGAATTTGGGAAGGCCATGAGACATCCAAAGGCTCCAATCACTTCTGGCCTGCAAGAACTCAGCCCCAGCTCCTGCCTCAAGGCCCAGCTGCTTTGAAGGCTGTTGCTGTCTGCAGCCACCAGCTCCATCTGCTCAGCAGAAACACTGAAAAGGCCCAGTGCCCTCACCCTGCAAACTGCAGGACTGAGCTTGCTCCCAAATTCCCTGTCTTTACTCAGGCACCCTCCAGGAAAGGTGTGAGTGGGTCAGCTCCTCTGTGGCACTGACCAGTGAAACCTCCCAAGCTGTTCCAAGAAGGAACAAGTCGAGATGGAGCTGAAAGCTTGGTCCTGGGGAGCACAGAACTCCTCTGGGGCTCATGCCCACGAGGGTGTGTTACAGTTTGGGTGATGTTCTGTTTGATGAGAAGTTGTTCATTGAATTCAATGACTTCACTCTCCAAATAGTTTCCCAAGCCAGAAGCAAAACCCTTCACTGAACTGACTGCTGGCTGCTGTGGAGCACTGGGGAAATACAGTTTTAAAGAGCATGGCAAAGAATGGATGTCTTAAAGCTGCATTGGGGCTCCATTTAGGATCCCCACCTCTAATCTGCCCAATTAATCTCATGAAACAGATGTGAAGGAGGAAGAACATGCAGTCTCCTAGGAATCACAGAGACATTAGAAGGATATACTTGCCAGATGTTGGATGTTTGCTCTCTGGAACGCCTCCTCCCTCCCTAACTGGACTTTCTGGCTCCATTTCCATGCACCCTGAACTACACCCTGGAGCAACACTCTGTACTCACACGTGGGGCAGTGGCAAAAGATGGTTCTGCCAGTGGCAATCCAGAGATCTTCCAGCTGACAGAGCTGTCCCTGGCTCTGTGCTTCGGGCCTTGCACTGTCTGGGAGAAGAATGTGCAGTGTCACTGCTCCCCTCACTGCCAGCACCCCAGTGACACAGGGAAGGAAACCCCTTGAGGCAGTTTCTTTGGGGAAAAAACCCCCTTCTTTAGGGGGAATCCCTTCTGTGCTGGAGCTCCATGCTCAGCTTTAACCCTAATGGCTCTCAACAGTGTCATGGAAAGGCAGTGGGATGAATGAACTTGGTCAAATTAAGGAAAGAGGGAAAGGGATAAAGGAATGAGATAAAATCTAGAACTACATACCCAGCTATGGGATATATGCCAGGGCAGAGCTTTGAGGGCAAGTCTCAAGGATAGACAGCAGAGTACAATTCTGTCTCAGCCTTATGGGGACAGTCTGGCTGCAACCACAGCCATCACTCATAAGCTCCCCCAGGACATTTAAGATCAGTAAAACAAGTAAGAAATGCACGGGCCACAGCTGCTGAAAGGAGGGAGAGATCTTCCAGCCCCCCACTGTAAGAAGGCACCAAAGAAAAATGGTAAATGGGATATCATTCACTGTTATCAAGCTAACCACCCAAACCCCGCTTCGTCCTTGTCCTTTAAGACCTGGCCTTGGAAATTCAACAGAAATTCACAGCAGAACTGTGCTTTGTTGGGGAGGGATGCAGTTGGTGGCCTCTGAGAATGGCTCCCACCAAGTGGGATTGGCTGGACACTGCTCTGCTCTTTGTTTCCACACACGGATTTGCAGCTGGTGTTTAACCAACCCTCCTCTTCCAGGGAGCCTCAGTGCAGCCCTTCTGCACAATGTCCATGGCATTCAGGAACGGGGCACTCAGTGCCAGGCTGGGACATGGAAGTGCAACAAGGCATTGGTGGCACTCAGGCTGCATCCTAATCAACTGCTGAGTGATAAAGCTCCCAATATTACCCCTGCACAGCCTCATTTACAGCCTGCCACAGAGCTGGTGAATGCTAAAAAACATCCTGCAGGACTGAGAGGTGTTTTTCCAAATGGATTGATGAGAATAGGCTCAGCTAATGATTCCCTGATGTAGCTTTTTATATGGCATCATTGATAGAAGTTTTATGGATGCAGTTGCTATAACAACATAATGCACAGTGGTTAAATATAGCAGCTCCTATTTTCCACTCAGTTTGCTCTGCCCTAAGCAGACAAGACTATTCTTTTCTGTTCTAGCTGGGATGAAATGGATTTGATAGCTCACTAAAGAAAACAAGTGATACAGTCCTTCCTCCTCCTCCTCCCAAAGATGAATCCTCTCCATCCTAACCAAGCAAACAACAAACCCAACAGCCCCCCATTTGCCAGGCTCCTGGGCAAGAGGGGTCGTTTAAAATCAAAATGCACAGTGACTCATGCAAAACTAAACCACCTTGATATTACATGTGATCTCAGTGCAGGCACTGTCATTTCAGAGTGCAGGAAAGAGAGGTTCTCCAATATTCCTGTCACAGAGTATTTACCAAGCTCATTGCCACAGTGCTTAGTGACTGGCCAAATGCTGAGGGGGGATAAAGTGACCTGGATGTCACTCAAGACCTGCCCTTCCTTGAGGATGAATGTAAAGGATCCAACCCCCCATGGGCACAGGGAAAGCTCCTGTTTTGGGGGATAAGAGAGGATGATGTTGCCAAATCCAGCCACAGAAGATTGCTTCCAGTTCTCCCTGCTTTGCTGCAGTGGGTTTTTCTTGGGTTTGGGTTGGGTTTCTTTTTTCTGTCTGGAAGCCAGAACTGAAATACTCTCAGGGGAGACTGAAATCAAATAGCAATTTGTGTTCCTCTCCCATCCTGTTTTTTTCTTAGTTTTCCCTTGCAGAAGAACAAATCCATCCTTGAACCTTGGCATTTCCCAGTTCCTCCCAGATCTGAAGGCCAGGCAGGCACACAGCAGCAGCTGGACTCCTGCAAGCTGTCAGGAGGAAGGCTGCTGCAAGGGAAAGAGCTCATTTCTTCTGAGCAGTTCCTGCTCCTTTGAACATAAGCTCTGTTCCAGACACTGGAAAGAATATTTATGCCCTTAGCAGACAATACTGAGCATCTGCTCAGCTATGGCCATTTCCTGAACTGTTTTATTCCTTGAAGCTGTTCAATAATTTGCACCTCCCGAAGTGAGGAGTTGTGGGAGGGGCCAAAGAGCCCATTCACCCCTGCTCTTGCAGAAAGTGATCTCATGGAAGCAGGCACAAGCCTGTCTCCCAGAGACTGGGAGCATCCAGAAGAGCTGAGGACCACTGCACCAGTCCCCTGCTTCATCCCTTCCTCCACTTTTCACAGTGGAGGCAGAACCCCACAGGACTTGTTTAAAGATGGTTAATAAATACATTGCAGATGACACCTGGAGGGGAGAGGTCGTTTGCCTTTCTCTTGCCATGTAGCACTGGGGCCCCAGGGGCAGCCACTGCTGCTCTGCAGAGCTCTGCTGGCACAGGGGGACAGGAGAAGCTTCAGTTTATGCTCCCAGAGCTGCCTGTACTGGCCAACATGTGAGAACTCATCAGGGCACTGAGAGTCAGGAGTGATACAGTCACGCTCTACTTCCTCCATAACACAAACTGAAAAATAATGAGGGCAAGCAAGCCACTAAAAATAAACTTAACCTTTCAGCAGCCACAGCATCACTCCTGCCACATGCAGATGATGGGGCTACCATGATTAATTCTGCTGATTCAGGACTGGAAGAGAGACAAGACACAAACCAGCCCTCAGTTAATGAGAACTGCTCGTGCTCTGGTGTCCCTATCAGCATGGATCTCGTCAGCCCAGACAATGTTCTGCTCTAGCTGAGGACCAGTGCAAAGCTCTGAGTTCAAGGCAATTGTAGACAAGGAGCATTTCCTGGTAGCATGCTCTGAGACAAGAAGAGGGTTAGATCCCCACTGCACACACAGGAAACATAAAGAATGAAGGTGGGAAAGTGATTTCTGCACAGCCACAAAGTAAGACAAGAGTAGAACTGGGATCAAAATCAAAAGTTTTTCTTAAATTTCTCATATATTACTCAGCTGCTAACTTGTTTTCCATGATCTCTTCAGGAGATCACCTAGGAGGACACCTAACAACCTGCCTTTCATTCCTCTTTGTAGGTCAGAGAGCAGTTGAGTGAGCAAACAGAGGTCCAGGCAGCTGGAAGCCCTTTACTCCCTGTGTGCCGATGGTGTGAGCACTGGTCATCAACCTCTGCTCCTGTCAGCAGCCTCTGCTCAGCCTCTGCTCCCTCCTCAAACTGTGCCTGAAACCATCTCCCCACTCAGCCCAAACACACACTGCTTGCTTTGACTCCACCCCTCTCCTCTGTTAGGCTATTTCAGAAGTTGCTGGGAAAAGCCATGATCCCCCCCAACACTGAATTCCAGCCATCAAAGCTCTCAGCATCTTCCCAGAGGAGCTGAAGGTCCCAGTAAGGGTTCTGTGGCACTGCAGCTCTTTCTAGGCAAGTGAGAAAGGCAAATCACTGTGATGTTGTCAGCAAGGAGAACCAGAAGAATTTGTTTATTTGAATTGCACAGATGATTCAGAAAACAAATGGGTGCTATAAATACAAAGCTATACTTGCAAAGAGTTCTTCTCATGCCTGGGAAAAGGCAGGGGCAGCTCTGGAGGAGATCTCTCTAGGGCACAGTGAGGTCTGAATGAGCAGAGAGTTAAAGTAAAATACAGTGGCTGTCTTGCCAGCAAAATTGGAGTGATTTTAATACAGGGATTTTTGTCTGTTAACCTCACCATCACAGCACGGAGGCAGAGGGTCCCATAATGTAAGGAATAAAATGGTGAAGGAACTAATAGACTCTTCCTAAAAGTGGTAAATAAGGACAGCTCCAGTGAAAGAGCAATGTTCTTGGGGCAGAGAGGTAAATTCAGGTATCTGGACAAGATGGCAACATCCTCTGGTGAAGAACTTTCCAAAACCCACCTGCCACCAGCTCAGGCATCAGGTATTCACACACTCTCCTCAAAGCAGAAGTGCAAAGTGATCTGTGGCATATTTTAGTGGGATCAAGGACAGGAAGAGCAAAGAGGGCCCAGTGAAAGGGAGACTGGCAAGGTCCCAACTGATGGATCACTAAAAGATGCTGTAGGTTATTTCCAGAGCTGTGGCAGTTTCTCCAGGCAGTGTCATGTCCCACAGCCTGGCGCTGAGCTGGAGCAGTGAAGTGAACACTGTCCCTTGTTCTGCTTCCACTGCAGCACCACGATGACCCTGCACCAGCCCAGGGAGGCACCCAGAGAAGTTTGCAGCCATTGTACCTGACAGCAGTGTAAAGAGAGATGTGGTTGGCATGGCCACTCACTCCTCCTGCATCAAACGTCACCACCTGCAATAAAACCACACAAGAAGCATTTAGGAGCAGGAGGAGGAGCCTGTGCAGTTCCCAGATTTGACATCCAAGCCCTGTCCCAGCCCTGTTGTGTCTAACGAGTTGTTTATGTGTTGCACAATGAGGCCTTGTGTGTGAACTCCTCATGCCACAGAAACACAACCAAACAAACAAGCCACTCTGGAACTAGATGACTACACAGCCTAACAGCTTGAACAACAGAAAGATGACAAAGATCGTGTCCCCACTGGCAGGATGCACTTGTTACTTATTACCAGGGCAAAAGGTCACTTTCAAAGTGATCTGTTGCAAATGTGTTCCTGACCCGAGAGGTCCAGCTCTATGAATCACTCTCTCCTGGATCTGAGAACATCCTCCAGTGCCTGTGGATGACAGGGTGAAGCTATGGTTTGCTGTGCTGTGAATCAGGACATTGCTGCAACAAGAGTCACACAAGCATGTACGACTGCCCTGGTTGTAATGAGGCTTCACCACAGAATAACACAGTGATAAAATAATCTGATAGGAGAAGAAGCCTTTTTAAACAATCTGAATGCACTTTTGTACCACCAAATCAGGCTTTTCATGGAATGAGATCGTATTGGTAATTGATTCTGTGCAGGGAGAAATGGGAACTTCGAAATGCAGAAGTAATGTGTGAACACAGCACTGACCAGGCACTGTCCAGAGCACAGAACACCCCTGGCTCCCTGTCCTCAGAGCCACCAAGAGTGTGTCAGGGCTGAGGCATCACCCCGGGGACTCCCTCCCTCTGTGGGGCTGTGCAGTGGGTACTTAAAGGCTCCCTGTTCCAACCAAGCAGGCAAACTGGCAGCACAGAGTATAGAGTGGATAGGGAATGTGTGCCCATCCTCTTGCCAGGGAGTGAAAGTGACAGCCCCTGGGCAGTGCAAAGCTCAGGGCTTGCTCTGGGAGAGGCCCAGCAGCAGAGCTCTCCACAGCTCCCTTCTCTGGGACCAGGAAGAAATCATCAACTCCCACGTTTCAGGCAATATTTGCTTCCTTGCCAGCTTGTTCTCTCTTCAGGGAAGGAAATCCTACAGCCTTGCTCATTCACTGCACCTCCCTTCTCAAAATCTATTTTATATGCAGGGCCTGAAGCACTGGGTTAGAGATCAGGGGAAGATCAAAAGCCACCGAGCCCATCCTGCACCTTGCTCCTCCACCCTCCAGCAGGAGAGGCCCTCTCAGACACGGGATATTGAGCTCAGAGGGAGAGGAAACACAAAGGCAGTGATAAGAAATACTTCAAAACCCACAAACTTCACACAAGCCTGCTTATAAACCCACCCACCCAGGACAAGCCCACAGTTAGACTTTCCACTTTGCCCAGTGGCTGCCAGCAAGCACCAGATTGCTCTTTGCTGGCAGGAACTGGTGGGACCAAAATTGGTTTCATTCACGTACAAAGAAGCATCTTTTGGTCAACCCTTGTTTTATAAGGAGAAAAAGGATGTGTTCAACCTTGGCTGCTGCTGCTGCTGCACATCAGCACTACCAGAGAGCTCTGCAGGGCCGTGGTGCTGAGCCCTCCCCATGGATATCAGCTCTTGGAGGAGCTCATCTGGAAATACATTAAATTCAGCACAGCTCACACCCTGGACTTTACAGATAAGAAAAAAACACGCTCTGAAGTTACTCCTACTTAGAGTGGTACTTCCCTGAGATGACAACATACCCCACTCACTGCAGGCAGAATAAATTCCTATTCAGGTGAATAACAGTGTGAGTCTGATAAGGGCTGGACTTGCACTAAACCTTTTTACTCAATGGGGACAGAGAGAGGGTTTGTCTCCTCTGCCTGGTCACTGATTTTCATGTAACCTGTACAAACAGAACATTTTTAAGAGCTGTCAAACCCCTGCTGTCAAACGTGCTTGAAATTAACCAATGGCCTCTAAAGTCTTTTGAAACATGCATGTGCACATACATATAAATACAATTGCATTATTCCTGTTTCCTTAGGAAGTCAAGCTAAAAACCCCAGACAAGCCAAAACACACATTTTTTCTTCTGTGGAGGTTACAAGAGAACAAACCAGAAGACTGAGATAAGAGACTTCAGTGAGCAGACTAAATAAACTAATCACTGTTTTTACAAAACTGGCTTGGCCCAACTGTGGGAGCAACAAGGCTGGGTTAGGAAATATTCTTGACGTGGGAATTATCTGTTCAGAAACACCTTTGGAGGTTTTCCTTCTCCACATCTGTTTTGAAATAGAAGCTGCTGAGCTTATGTAACGTCTGAACCTGCTGAAGAGACGACAGAGAGCCCATTTTCAATTGCTGTAGTCCAGTTTACTGTTAGGACATCTACACCTGAATTGCCTGTCTCTTCAAATAAAGGCATTTTTAAGCACAATTCCTAAGGTATCTGCACAGTGACTTGGCCAAGGTGGCATTGCCTTTGTCTGATCCCTCTCAGCACAAATCTGGCTCTGGGACAGCAGGGATGTCCCACCCTAAATATATCATATAGCATCTAAATATCTATATAAGTCATCTAACAGGGCTCTGATTCCACAGCACCACTGTGCTGCTCATGACTTAAAGCAGGCAGCAATCACATGTAAATCAACCCCTCTGGCTTCAGGGATTCATTTCATTGATAAGGAATTTGAATTTCTTTCTCACATGCTGAAGATATTTTCACACGGGAGCATTTGCTCCTTCCACACGGTGCAGCTTCTGCTGTGCTGGCTTTTAACTCCTAACCTGAACCAGGCTGATGATGAAATCAAGCAAACAATCAGGACAGGATGAGAAAACCTGAACATCTTGAAAGTGTCTGGGTTAAAAACAGGCTTAGCCAGTTCTGGGAGCAAAGGCTGGGATAGTAAATATACCTCATGTGGAAATTATTGCTCAATGAAATCTTTAGGGCAAGAGAGAGTTCCCTCCCCACACCTGTTCTGAAATGGGAGCTGCTCCTGTTGCTGGTTTTTCTTCTGGGTGACCTTGGTATTCAGGAAATGGAGCTTTCACTAGTGGAAGCCAGAGCAGCAGCCAAGACAAACAGGTCCAGAAATCCCTTCCGGAGAGGGGAGAGCACAGAGGAAATTACTCAATTACCAGCAGAAGAGAAAACTCCTGAGAGGTCTGGAGCCCATGACCCCTCCCCACACCTCAAAGCTGAGGGTGTCCTCCTCTCTCTGGTGTCACTCAGTGCTTCAAACACAGCACACATCTGCTGTGGGGACACAAAGGTCTCTGCTTTTTAACAAAGGCCATCCCTTAAAATGCCACAGCAAGCAACTCCACTTCTCATGGCCTTCCCCTGAGCATCTCTCCTTACACTCCCAGGGAGATTCCAACTCCCTTTGAGTCTCCTCTGAGTTTGGACATGTCTTTTGTGTCTGATTTAGGAGCAACAAGAGCCTGCCTGGAGCACACACAATACTATGTAACTTCTTTTTTTTCTCACCAAACACTTTCTAATCTGGATCAAGACAGAGCAGCCTTGGCTGCCTCTCCCTGCAACACTGGTTTTTGCTTGTAAATCCAGCAGGCAGGAAATAATTTCCAAAGTCTATAAATTAGTTTTGGCTTTGAGTACACCAACCATTAATTTCTATGTCTGCACTATTTAATGTAGAGCTTGGATGAAATATGTCCCTGTAGCTCCCAAAAAGATTGAGCTACTCCTGGACTTCCAGGGCAATTGAACAAATGAGTAACCATGTAATGGAAGGAAACTACACAGAACATGTGGGACTCCTTGCCTTGCAATCCTTCCCTTCACACATGCTGGAACTGCAGCCCCTGCTCCACTGCCAGCTGGCACACAACATGTTCTGCAAATAAAGATAATAAAGATACCACTGTTGATGCTGTGACTACTGGGAGAACTGGGGAAAGTTTTCCCACTGGGATAGCTACAACAATACACACCCTCCAGTTATGCTGGCTCCACTGAGTTGGTCTGAAACTCGGCTGGTTTTTGGTTTTTTCAAGGCTCTTTTAACATGTTCAGCCCATTCTATCAATTTCAACATTAGTGAAAAATGGACTCAGTTTACCTTTCAAGGCAAGGCTGTTGGTTTAGGACAGCAGAGATATCACAGAGAGCAAGCTCTGAAGTTTTAAATTGCAGGATGTTTAACAAAGGTAATTAGGTGCTTCTCTCGCTGTTGCTGGCAAATCCAGTCTGCTCCTAAATGAAAGGTATTACAGCAACACCTGAGACCTGTGTGATTGCTTGGGACACTTCACAAAATGAACATTTCCAGAGCAGTTCATTACCAGCAGCCCTGAGAAGCTGCTCCAGCTGCCCTTGGTGCTGCTGCTGTGTCCTGCTGCAGTGATTTGTCCTCGGTGCTGCTCAGGGAGGAGCTGATGGGAATGCAGGGGCTCCCATCCTGGCAGGGCCAGCACCATGCCCGGGAATGTTTCCTGCTCTGCAAACCCCACATTTCACTGCTCTGCTCAGCTCTGTCAGTGGCAGACTCCAGCCTCCCCCAGCACAAACAGCTGGAGTTTAATTCTCCCCGAGGCAAAGATCTAATCCTTCCTAACCATCCAGAGGAGTTCTGGTGATTTCAGAATTTCTTCTGGGGTTTTGGTGCACTTCTCCCTGCGCCCCTGAGAGTCACAAACATGCAATACAAATCCTCCTGTGCTTGGAGCTTTCAGATTAGATTAAAACCTATCTATTCAGGGGCCAAAAGACACAAAAGGAGTCCAGGAAAACTGCATTTGTCTCTGTGCACAGCAATGAATTTCATGGAAAATTAGTCTCAGAATCAATACAAAGTTGGATGCACGATGCTGGTTTTGTGCTCGTGGGGCTTTCATGCTACAGGAGATGTGTTTTCTTGTTTTGTGAAGTGCTGAAAGGCTTTGAGAGTTTCGTGATTTTGCTGCTAATCAGTGTGTGACAGTGCCATGCCTGATCAAAGCAGAGTTCAACAGAGAAGAACAGAACACAACCCTTTCCATGCTTGGGCCCTTATTCCTGTTCTGTGGGAAAAAAACCCCAAAGTATTCCAGTGCCAGGAAATCTCCCCAGTTTAATATTCTTCAATCCTGACCTATAACCCTGTTAATCGAGCTCTCTAACACACATCTGCCAATGGGCTTCAAATCTAAGCCTAAACCTAAGTCTAAAGCCCAAATTGGCTCTCTCCATCACAACATGGTTACTTTAAAATACAGAAACCATTTGAAGAGTTCAAAAGCAAAATTCCTCCACTGTTCATTTTTCACTGGGAAGCAAAGAAAGCTCTGCTGAGAGAGAAGATACATCCTAACCTTAGAGACTCCAAAGAAAGCTTCCAGAGGGAAAGGCAAAGCCCAGAACACTGGCTCAGGAGTAATGTGGCAACTGCCTGTGCTGCAGAAAGTGTCACATTACCAGGTTGATGTTCTTGGCTTCTATGTGCTTCAGGACAAGGGTGGCGAGGAGCTGTGTGTCCCACTCCACAGCAGGATCATCCCGAAGATCCCTGAAAATGAGAAGGGCAATCAGTCACTTCACTGCTGAGAACTTTGTAAGGACCACTCTGGAACAGTTCATCTCAGAGAGTTCATCTCAATCACAGAACGAAATCAAGAGAAATGTATTTACCATATAAAACCACTGAACCTTGCTTAAGAGTCTTACAAGCTTGGATACTGGAGGGTTGAAAGAGAAAGAGCAGTTCCAACACCCTCCTCATCAATTTGCCAAGGTCTCCCTCTCCTCTTACCATCAAGGCAGACTTTGTGACTGCTTTACTTCAAGCAACATCCATTTTGTAAATGCTTTCCCTTGATTTATCCCAATCAAATTTAAAACCCCTTTAAAAACATATTTTTCTGAAAGACTTCCCCATCATAATCTACTGGTGAATTATTTTGGGAAGGTACCAAGCAAACTCCTGCTGTCATTTATTCAGGAATAATCCATTAACCACAACCAGAGGACAGTAGAGTTGTAATTATATGGCTTGGATTTGATGGTAGCTGTTCATGTGTTTATTTTGTGCTTTTCATACCCAGCTGGTATGCAGAGCATACTGTGACTGAACTCCCTGCCTGGGTATTTTGGATTGCAGGATTCTAGGGGCAGGGATCATGAGCCAAATGTAAAATAGCAGCAGACAGCCAAGAGAACATTCCATATTTACACAACTGAGAGCTGAATGTGACCCCCCAGTCATTATGTTTCAATGATGCCAAGAAAACATTGCTCACAAAGTTGCAAAGGTTATTAGTAACAATAGGATAACACACAGCTGCTAAAGCCCAATAATGACATGTTAAACTGGTCTTTTTCTCAGACCTCTTCCCTGCTCTGGAAGTCTGATAATCGCTGTGAGGTGGTTCAGCAGCAAAATGACTACACAGCATTCTCCCACAGACACAGGGGCCTGGAGCTGAACTGATCCAGCTGCTTGCAGCAGAGAGCAGGAGCCACATCCCAACACTGCTCAGGCCTTGCTCCCTCCCCAGACTGCAGGGACAGCAACATCTGCAACAAAACTACAGGGAAATGTCTCCTTGGCACATTCCAAAATAAACCTCAGCCTGGGTCTTCAGGAGAGGTATTCTGGCCACAGATTTTCCACTGCTGTTAACAGGAGTTGGGAGTGGAAGGAAGAGCTTTATGTCTACACTGCCCATTAGATTTTCCCTGTTGTGTTACGTGTTCCTGTTCAGCTCAGGCCCAAATAATGGGAATTAATTAGAAACCCCAGCACAAGGGAAGGAGTTCCTACGCCAGGCTACACATTCCAGCTGTGGTCCCTGTAGCAGCACTACAGCAACAGAAAGTTTTGTGTTGTTGGCAATTCCCTCTGGTACAGACAGCATCTCTGCCTGATGGACACCAGAGACCGGAATTTCACCACTGCAAAGATGCCCTGGTGCATCTGGTGGCTGCCTCATCAGCTTAACAAACCTGCATCTCACCTGCTCACACAGGAACTTTCACACCTTCTGTTTGAGGAGGAGGTGGCCCTGGTGACCCTGAAGGTATGACAAGTCCCAGCATGTCACAACAAGCCTTAAACTGAGCACATTTATAAATATGATTCACCTAAAACATCCCAAGAAACAACCACACTGAGTCCAAGTGCAAGTCTGACAGTGCTTCAGTTGTTTGAATGATACCTTCAGGTCTGTCAAGCCTTAATCTGATAATATTAAAGCAGCAAATTAGTCTAACAGGGATTCTTACACTGATCACTTACAGTGCAAATATCATTCCCCTTTTTGGACAGGGCTTAAATGGAGGAAGTGAAGAGTCCCATTAAAACAGGAAGGGTGCTCCAACAGTGAGAGGTCAGGAAAAAAAAGTAGGGCTTGGAATTTATGATGTCCAGGAGGCTTTGGTGTCATAGCCACCGCACTCAGCTTTATTGGGCTGTCTCCAAAAAGGCTGCTGGGTAGTGGAGCAGGTTTTAACTAGTTTAGACAGATAAAGATCATCCTCGTCAATGGAAATGAACAGCTGGAGGCAACGGTTTAGAATCCCTGGAAACAAAACAATCTGAAGGCATGAGCAAATTAACTCCATCAACACTGAACTGATTAAGCAGGAATATTCTACCCAAAATTTGCTTCTACCCAATTACTGCTGGTCATAGTGAGACCACTTACTGCCAGTAAGGAAAAGGAAATATTCTTCTGGCATCATATTTGTCAGGTACAGAAGAGAAGCTGATCTTGCCAAACAAGAGACACATGCACAGAAGCACATTCCTAACTCATTAATAGCCACGATGGCCCATGGAAGTATTCCCAGCTCACTCTGCAAACACAAAAACTTACACACAGCTAAATGACAAACCCAGAGTCACCCAGAGGAGTCAGCAGCAGAACTGGCAATAAATACATTCATCTAGACTGCTCCAGGAAGTGACTTTTCTTTTATGGTAAGAGTTTGTATAATACTTTATGAAGTTGGAAATGTGTTCCCATGACAGTAAGGGACCCACAGAAAGCATGGGACCAGAAATTTTCTGCCTGTGCTCTGGATATCAATAATTGGGAACAATAAGGATGAAAAGGTGATGAAGAAAACCGAGTTTATACACAGCCATGCATACAGGACAGGCTTACAGGAGGTCTCCACGTGCACAGGGAACTCTGAAGGGACACCAAACTTTGAAAATTGCTCACAAAAGCATACATGAAAAAATATTTTTCTTAATATCATAAATAGGTTCTCCCCAAACCTGAACAGTCCCCCGACATGCTGCACTATTAAAATAAGCTGCATTCATTGCTTTTACCTTCAGGACTTTGTATGAGAAACATTCAGCATTTCAATGGTTAACTGCACGCTGCCTTTCTGGCTAAGGCTGATAATGCCTCTGAGCTCAAGGTCGAAGGGCTGAGATAAAGGACTATAAAGGAGTGAAAATTAGCACATTCCCTGGAGCAGACTGGAGCTGGTCCCAGGAGACACCGTTCCCCTCCCTGTCCTCTGCCCCAGAGAGCTCCTTGTTGCTGCTGTCAGTCACTGCCACACATCAAGACATAAATCCTGCACCGGAGGCCTCCCAGGTCATGCTGCTGGAGGGGGCTGTGGGAAGGGCACAGGGGTTTGGGCACTTGGCCATATTTCCATCAAACTATTATGGTCTGGAAGGATGTTTATGGGATTCCACGTGTCTGATATTGAATGCAGGTGGCTGCTTGGATGCAGGGAAAAATGGGGAAATGCATAGGAGAAAAAAATATTTTTAATGGAATAAGGCTCCAGAAGAGTTGTTTTCCCAGGAATTTTCAGTGAAACCCATGCTGTGCACTGTACAGGGAATTTACAGCTGTGCCAAGGGATCTGCAGCCTCCAGAGAGGGAAATGGAGAATTGTGTGCTGCAGTTGCTGCAGTGTGGAGTGTGCACTCCAGTCTGTCTCTGCTCATTGATTTCAGCAGTCACAGGAAACATCATGTTCAGAAAACAAAATCCTGCACCTTCCTATGTATCCATCCACTGGTAGCAGGAACCAGACAGGACCCCTGGTCTTCTCCACCTCACTCCTTTGCTTTCCTCCCTGCCAAGCTGAGCAGAGCAGACACTGGCATCTGCAGCTCCCCTTGCCAAGGTTTGCCCAGGAAGGATGCAGTGGATCCTGGATATCCTGGAGCTCCCTTGTGGGGAGCTACAAGGGGCCACAGCACATCACATCAGCAGAAGCCACCATTCCACCTTGTGCAGGTTTGGCCCAGCAGCCTTGCAGCTGAGAATGAGAGATGTCAAAAATCACTGCCTGGTGCCAGCTCCTCTCCAGGCCTCCTCCTCTGCCTGCCTGGGCTGGAGCTGCTCTCCCACCTCAGCCTGGAGCACGCTGCACTTTGCCAGCACTGCTGGCCCTGCCAGCAGCCAGCACAGTTTTGTAGGGTCATCTTTCTAGGAACATTTGTGCTCAAGGTGACCAGATTCCTGTCATTTGGGAGGTCACTTTTGGCCAAGGTAGAGATTTCAAAACCTTCACAGATATATATTGCCAAGTTATACCCTCCTTACATGATAGACTGCTCAATCCCTGTCCAGTTTTCCACTGCTCATCTTCCACAGAGCTTTCAGCAGCAGCCAGTGCTCAGATGGACAATCCTCTCTTGAAGCCTTGCATGTAATTTATTCTGCTCACGAACTAAGCTCTCATGACTGCTCTAAAGGTTAAGTTAAACCCAACAGCTGGTCTGTGTGATGGCCACGTGGCTCCACAAACAGCAAATGGGCAATGGGATAACCTTGAGATCTGACCTCCGGAAATCTGTGAGCTGGGAAATCCCCAGGCCCTGGGGGCCTCTGGTCACCCGAGAGTCACCCCATGGGGACCAGCAGGGACCTCTCTGCCCTGACACGAAACCTGTGTGGGTCGCTTTCCTAGGGAGCAGGCAACAGAGTGACTTCTTGGAGATGTTAAGGTCTCCATTTACACATTCCAAGACAGCACTGCAAAACTTTCCCACGTGATTTCCCATCCCACTACACACCGAAAGGGTCAGGATGAAAGAGCTTTCCCATTTCTTATTGCCTTTTTATCCTGCAGCACAACCTTGGTCAGTCCAAGGCTAGGGACCAGGAAACTTTCTGGCATAACTTCTCCTCCTTATCCTCAGTGCCTGATTTTACATTAAATCAGCCCAAAGGTCAGTGGGTTGATGGTGGAAGCAGGTGAGCTGCTGTGCACGAGGCTCCCAGCTGGGAACAACGACCACAATGTGTTTGTTGAAACAGAGGATGCCCTTTGTATAAAGTTATAACTCTATGAAATGAACATCTGGGCAATGAAACTGGATCAAGAAGCAAAAGATCCCACAGAACAAAATGAGGTGAGTGCACAATTAGTGAAAAAGCCATGTGGTGACTAGAGGCAATCACTGACCTTTATATCACAGCATCAAAGTAATTGAAAAAAATGTGTAAACAGAAATTTTTTCATGCTCTCCAAAGTAGAGCAGAGAATTTTATTTTTGAGATTATGCTAAGATAAGCTAAGACCAGCTAGCCCTAGGTCTTGAAGCACAGCCTCTAAATCCTGACTTTTATAACTATTTATAAATTCCTCTTCCTATAATGGGCAATTACAGACAGGAGGGAATTATTGCTGTTAGGCTGCATGTACATCTCTGATTCAATTGAAAATAGCCCACTTAGATAAATGATCAGCATCTTGCAACATCATGTTCTACAGAGAACAGATGCTGTGTGCTTATTGGAATGTAACAACCTCCAATTTGGGAGAGAAATGGACTCGAGCAGGATGCCAGCTGTCAAATGAAAAGCCACCTACGACAGGGAAGCTCAAGGAATTTTTAAACCAGCAGCATCCTCCCTCTCCTCATAGTAAAGAAATACAAATTATTCTGAGAGTTGTATTTTAAGATTGGAAATAATAATCTTAGGGTTTGGTGTAGGTAGAGGATAAAGGAAGTGGGGAAGATGTTAATGACTGGAATATTAACAGTAAAATACTCTGGGAGAGCTATGCATGTTCCCACTGAGCCATGGACAAACCCAGCACACCTCTGACAGGTGACACTCCAACTTCCTCCATACCTCCCCAAAGAGAAATGCTAATTAGGTCCTGAGGGAACACATTTTTTTGACTTGGGCATGATCATGTGTTTCTCTTTAAAAAATAAGCATCCTTTGGGTTTAAATTCACAGGAATTATGACAGCACACAGGACTGGTTGTTTGCAAAGACCTATCCAAATGGCCCTGTACTCATTTATTTTTTTTTAATGAATTATTGATGATTTCTCAGCAGAGACTGATGTCTATTCACAGGGATGACACAATTGCTTATCATAATTTGAAATCTGGTATTCATTTGACGTCTGTGCCTCAGCGCCTTGTTGATAAATTACAGCACAAAGCTCTGTAGGAACAAGTTCATATTCAATGTCTTCAAACAAAAACAATTGATGGTTCCTTTCAAGACCAGAAATACATAGAAGCTATGATGGCTAAAGCTAATTTTAAAAAGTAACTTTAAAAAAATAGTTTGGAGAGGGCATCAGGCCCTGCTGTGTAGGACAGGAAACAAAATTCAACTCAATTATTTCTGAATTGATATTTAGTCACAGCATTTTTATCTTCTGCTCTTCACAGCAGTGAAATGGAAATAATTATATGTTTACCCCTATGTAAAGAAGTTTGGGATCCTTCTAAAGAAAGTGTTCTGTCTGCCCTCTGATTTCTGGATGGAAATCTAAGACATGTCTCAGCAATCCTGGGTACTGGGAACCCCACAAACCTGTCCTTTACTCCTTGTACTATCTTCCCATGGGGTATTGAATTGAGTTCAACATCTTGGTCTTGACCTGAAGGTCTAGCCCAAAATATACAAAATACTGCATAAAACTCCAAAATTATGAGTATGGTGAACAATTCTGTCCATTTGGAGCTGAGGAGCTCTGCAACAAGGATAACATTTCAAGCAGTCAGGACTTCCTTAGAGGCTGGTGCCAAACAGAGAATGGGCTCCCAAATCAAGTAATCACAAACTGCTTTGATTTCTACTGCAAATACCAGGAATACGCCTTGGAACCTGTCCTTTTTAGCAGAAAACACAGTAATATTTAAAGTTCAAAATTCCCCAGGCTCTCCAGAGCAGATAAGAAAGCTGAGACATCTGGGCCAAATGTCATCCCAACAATGGAGACCCCGTCTGCCAAAGCACGTGACAGGGGCTGGGTGTGTCACCTACTGGGCACCTTGCTTTGGTCACGTAGGTGTCACCACACAATGCTGCAGCTGAGGGACACGATTTCCAGGAGGGACCAAGGAGCACAGCTCGGGGCAAAGCAGCAGCGTTTCAGTCCAGCACCTCCCTAAGGCCAGCAAGGTGGGTGGAAATGCTCAGTGGAAAGCCTGAACAGCAGACATGGACTACAGCAGCTGGTGGCCTTTGGGAATTTGGGACCACACTCTCAGAACCATCTGCTCTTGTCTGTGTCAGCTCCCAGCAGAGGGATAGACTGATCTGATCCCAAAAAATGGTGGACTGGTCTCTACTAACTTCCTGGGCTCTGTTACATACCCCCTTGGGATGCCTCTGGTCACTCTGGTATTTTGGACAGTAACAGGGGAAGGACACAGCCCGTATTTCCCCAAAGCACCATCGGCACTGTGAGGAATGAGCATCACTAGGCCCAGATGAAGTGATCAGGCAGGTCCCAGAATAGCTCCCAGCCATGACCATTCCTCATTATTATTGTTGGCTCTGCCACAGTGCCTTGGAATTCATCTGGGCCCTGACAGTCTAAGTTGCCCTGACTGAGAACAAAAAGCCCAGCAATCCCACAATCACCACTGATGTTTTATAACTGAAATACAAATCACCAGCAAAACCAGGACTCTCTGAGGAGCAGACCACAGGACTTCACTCCTCCCTTAGTTTATTTTGTTTTGTAAAATGCTTTGAAGAAAAGAAGAGCTCAGTAGGGCAGAGTTTGGGACAGGGTGTGTTAAGCCATTCACCAAGAAGCCATGTCCAGCTCACACGAGTCCTGGCACCATTGGCTGAAGGACAGACTTCCAGTTCCAAACTGGGGCAGGAGGTCTCACTGTCCTGGCAGAAGAGCTGTAAGAGCACAGGTAGAAGGCAACACCCTGTTGTTCTTAGCTAGGTTTGCTCTGCAGTTCTGCCACACAAAAGGTCACACATGCATCCTAACATGCCCAGGACCTCACAGTGGAAAAGGTACAAACCCAAGGAGAAGGAACAAAACATCTCTCACAGCAGCCAGCAAAATCTTTCAGAGGCAAATGACTGAAATACCACAACCTTCATATGCCAAATAAACCTGGTGACCCTTCATCACAACCTTAATATTAAATCTTTGCTCTTGGAACGATAAATACACCACACTGTGTAGGCAGAACTGCAGTTTTGATTCTGGCCCATGGAAGTCAAACAGGACTTTGCTACTGACTCAATGGCCAGACCGTGAAAAAGCAGGAGAGCCAAAAGCATAATCACTCCAGCCAAAGAGACAGACCTTGGTCTATCTCCCATAACAAAAATACTACGGTCAGAAACCTCAGGAGACAGCTTGTAGCCAAATCAATCCCTCAGCCACTTTAATTAATCATCTAGAAAGGGAAAGCACAGAATAGTCGCTTCATGGACATTGATTTCTCATGCCAAAACTTATGTAAATGCAGATGCAACTTCAGCAGAGATCTCCAGAGGATGATGGCCTGATTCCAAATGCAGCTTCCCATGTTGCAACGTTCCAACTTCCCTCTACCAATTCTATCAAAAAAAGTTTCCTGACTTCTCAGCCTCCCACAAACTCCCATCTCCTGCAATCCATTTGATCTATGCAATGAGACACGGGAGCATTAATTCTTGCAGTACCCACATAATGCTGATGTTCTGATGCCCTGGGCTCTCTAGCCGGGTGCAAATTTCAGTCCCACATCAAATCACTTCCTTTTAGAAGACAATGTATCAGGAAATTAAACACCTCTCTTACTCCCACAAATCTTACTGGCATGTAAAGTTTCTGCTCATGCAAACAACCCTCCTGCAGGCAATGCGACTGCCCCAGTTACAGGGTTCCATCAGCAAGCTCTCTCCCTGCTCCCAGTGAAACCTCCCTCAGCAGCCCAGCCAGGAACTATGCCTGGAACTCCATTTGCGACAGCAAAGTGGGCCTCGGCAACAATGAACGAACCGAGCAGAAGGAACGCGGGGCCCTTTGTGGCCGGGGCCGCTGCCAGCGTTATGCAATGCTCGCTATGGCAACCCCGGGCGCTCGGCAGTAACCCCGCCGCAGCAACTGAACTCTGCCCCACTGGCGAGCGCCGAGCCGCCCACTCGCCCGGCCGGGCTGTTTACACTGCTCACATGACGGCCCGAGGGAGGCTCCTGGCAGCCGCTCCAGCAGCCAGCCGGATTTCTAGGACCGGCCAGCACTGCCAAAGGCTGGCAGCGATTCACTCCTGCGAGCTGCGGGGCCCGCCCGCAGCGCCCCGGAGAAGGGAAGGGCACCGGGACAGCGAGCGGGGCTTCGTCCTCCCGACACCAACCCACTGAGGATCCAGCGAGGGGAGAGAGAAATCAGGAAGCTTCAAAGAAGGGAACTGCATTATTGCAAAGTGTGGAATATGTAAAAATCCCTTTGTTTGCTAAGATGTATAAATAGTAGAAAGTTCGGATGGTTGATTTGTGGAGTTCCACCTGGCACCCAGGCTTGGCAACTCTGAAATAAATAATCAATGTCTGTCTCGAGTGTGCCATTATTGGCTTCCTGCACACCGGGTAACAAATCCGATTTTTGCAGACAACAGTATTTTTTTTTTCCTTAATGAGTGGCAGATGAGTGAGGATAATGAACTGGAGCTGGGCACATAACACTCCTCAAGAGCTGTGTGCCATGAGCTGCACGTACCTGGGTTACACGAGGTTGCACAGAGCTCCCAGAGTGGCACAGAACTCTCCCAGCCCTGGGCTCCGGAGCATTTACCAGGGCACAGAGGGGGATTTGGGGACAGGGATGCTGTGCTCCACAGGTGCCTTGCTAAACTGGTGATTTAGTCCTACAGCACAATCCCGCAGGAAAAAGCTGCAGATTCCCAACCCGCTGTGTGAGCGCTGCTACTGCTCGGGCACTTCCACAGCATTTATTTCCACACATTAACAGATGTTCATTAACTCACACCCCTGTCAGGCTGGTATGGGGAAGTGAGCGAATAATAACCTCCACATTTTCTAATGAGAGAATTAAGAGCTCAGGTAACTCTCCCTGGAGAGCCCGAGGCAGCAGGGCTGAGTCGGGCAGAGCGTGGAACGGAGCCCTGAGCCCGGCTCGGCACTGCAGCACCCACGCACACACTCCAAGAATATGCCTCACTGCCTGGGGCAAACAACAACCCAATCTTCAACAGGCCTCTTACTGGTGCTCTGCAGAGCCTGCTGTATTCGTGGGCACATGGACTGTGCAGAAAACACATTTACAGTTGCAAATGATCCACCATTACCATCAACATCAAAGGAGCTGCTTAAAAGGTACCACCAAAACTTACCAGGGGCCAAAGTGTGACCTCTGCATCATCTAATTGTGCTCTGTATGACACAGCCCTGGATGACTCTTTGTGTCAATACTCTTGGCTGCTCCTCCTTTTAGGAAAAAACTCATGTTTTGCCCTAAAATATTGTATTCTCCAGAGAGCAGCTCCAGAGAGAACCCCCCTCTTACTGCTACTCTCAGTAAGAGGTTGTGTGGATATTTCTCTTTGCTATGATGACAAGTTCCTTGTCACAAGAATGGACCCTGCAGATACAGCTCTGAAAAGCAGTGCCTTGACACCAGAACTGCCTTTCACATGTTCATCCAGTTATCCCTACATCCAAACATAAAAGTTTCATTAAAAAAAAATAGAAAGAAAATTTGTTAGGTCTGGCTAAAAATCTTAACACTCACAAATTTCAGTTTAAATCAGTGGCTCAGTCTCATTTCTGCAGGAACAGGCTCGTTGCAGTTCTCTGACCCTTACTGGTGAGAGCAGCTGTGGGAGTTCTCCTTCAAGCCTCAGTCTCTTGGCACCAATCCTGCAAAGCCCTCACCTCTCTCCCCCACGGGTCAAGCCTCTGCCTGCAAATGTTTTATCCTGCAATTTTATACAGTGCCTTTCCCAAGGCAAATGATAAACCAGCCTTGGCAGCCCATCGTGTGGCTACTTACAAAAAGAAGAGAAATGCTGAGTATTTGGCTTATGAAACAGAAATACAGGAAGAAAATATTTATAACAATGCTACTGTTTAAATAATGGAGACCATAATTTATTACAGATGTGACCCTTCTCCAAAATGAAGGGTTTAAATCTTGCTGATGCAATGTAATGACAAGAAGCAGAATGGAATTAATGAAGAATTCAACCAGCTTCAATTCTGAATTGCCCCCTTCTATTGCCTGCCATTTTGTACCCCAAAATAGGAACAAAATCTGCTTCTTTCAAGCATTGTTTGTCAGACTTTTCAGTGCTCAGATTTAAAAACTGATTTATAGGAAAACATCCATCCTTCATCCTAAAAGAGACTGAGCACTTCTACATTTAACAAAATTCAGTTAATTATTAACAATTAAAGACAAGAAAATGGCATGGAACTCAGACAAGATTTGTTATGCTTACAGTCACATATAAAGAATGTAGAACGTATGTGCATGGAGGGGAAGATGCGTAATTAATGATTTCAGTGCAAATGGCAATTGCAGAGAAACAGACTGCAACACTGAAATGAGAAACCCTGAAATTACTGTACAAGGAGTCTGCAGGTACAATGAGATTGAGTTAATATGTGACTGGTTAGCAGAGGGGGCATGACTTGGCATGGAACTGTAATCAAAATGTTTTCATTTAATGCTTCACTTGGCACAGAAGGATCAGGTAACAAAATATTCACCCCAAATCCCACTTCAGTTGATAAAACAGTATTTCAGTTTCCTGTGCTGCAGTAAAAATACTTTTTTTCATTTTAACCAAAATGGATTTAAGAAGCTATAAGAGGCAAAAGATGCTCAGTGATGTCCAGCAAAGAGTTCATTTCCCTTCTTCCTGATGCAATAAATCCGAAATTATAAAACACCACCCACATTTGCTAATCTAGTGCACATTAGGAAAAAGGTGAATATGCAACAAATGAAAACATTCACTTCCTATTTGCTTCATCAAGTTCTGTTTTCTCCTTTTTAAAAAGCTGGTGTTGCATCATCTGAACAGCATTTCCTTCAGAACAAATTATCTAAAGTCTTCAAAATTGGTTTCAGAATCTCCAAGAGCAACAGTAAAACTCCATAAGCAAAGAAGTAAAATTAATTGGACTTCTTTGAGATACTGAGTATCTTTTAGACTCTTTTACTCACTATATGAAAATACCTAAATGTGTTTAACCCTTTCCCAGCATCACTTACGTGCTAACAGAACATCTTATTCTATTCACAGTTGCTGTGTCTTGGGCATTCTGTCCTTTCAAACATCTTTGTTGGTGGGGCTGGGTCCTTTCAAACATAATCTGTACTTGGTAATGGAGTTATGTTAAATGTACTCCCAACCTAGCAAGTGTCCTTTAAGGAATTGATTCTTTTTAATAGTTTGTTCTAATCTGAAGTATCACACCCACCACCTTCTAATTCAAGCTTATACTGGAACTGAAAAACTTTGTCATTTCATGTATACTGATTGAACTGGGGCCAAGGGGAATAAAACCATTAAGGTTTCACGTGAACTCAGAGAAGAAAGACTTCTTTGGTAATATAATTACAGAGCACAGAGCTCGTAAGAGGAAATGAACTACAGGGATTTATTTGATTAGACTTTTTTTTCCTTTTCCTTTTTTAAAGATAGCAAGGGCTCTCCTTCCCCCACCCCTTCCAGTCTAACAGTAGATGTTAAGCAAATTCTTGGCAGGCAGGAACTGGGACTGCTACAGAGGGATGTTTCAATGGGACACTGTTACAGGATGGAGTGTGTCCAGTTCAGCTTTGAGCATCTCATCCATCTTGGTTGTTGCTGCTGAGGAGCCCTGAACAACACTCCAGCTGTATGAAGAGTTTGTTTGTACAAGGAGCTGAGGCTGTGTCCCACCACATCACCTTTCCAGCATCAGGGCAGAGCTGGAGCAGGGAAGTGTGAGCCACTTCATGGGCTGTGCAAGACTCAAGGGCAGTGACCAGTTTACTTCGTTGTCTTGGTAACATTGTGGTTGACCTGGGTTGACCAGATCAGTGTGACTTAATCATCCTAAGAAGGAAACAACTGCAACAAGTGGCAGAGCTAATTACTGTAGGTTCCCTCCCTGAATGGACTTCCTCAAGCTCGTGCCTCACGTTCACAACCTTCGGCCTGCCTAAGCACTCAAACAATTCTGATTGTGCATCACCCTGGGACAATCAAGTCACCTGCAGCACTTAGTGCACTCTGTACCATGGATCTGTATCTATTCAGTACCCACACACTCCCTGGGATCTCAGGAAGCAGCAGGTTATAAACTCCTATTTACACTGTGTCAATATCGAGGGTGTTACTGGCAGTCTGTTAGTTACAATGTAAAGTGCATGTTTCACCTACTCAGTGTGTTTAAGCCCTGTTCTCCTCTCTGTACAGTAATGCAGCTGTGGAGATCATCTGGGACACTAAAACAAATGGTGTCCTGCTATAATCATAACAGAGCTGGAGGAAAGGCAATTTCAGCAAAAATCTTGACAGCAGATTCTGCTTCTGTTTAAGTCTGACCTGTTCTCCTTGCAGAAGCAGCATGACAGAATATTTTGCAAAAGATTTGTATTTATGTGCTTGGCTGTCAGCTCTAGATGTTGCTCCTTGTCTGTATAATAATTACATGGAATGCTCAGTGGAAATGTTCTCTAAATTGAAATAAACAGAATCAATACAGACTTAACTGCACTGTCACACCACATGAATAAAACACGCTGATGGATTCTCTTGGCCAGTGTTCAACAGGGATTTGGTCATTGCTATTGCTATGCAAAGTGCATGTTAAATGGTGTGCCAGCAGTTGAAAAATGCCATTTCTGTTTTTTACCTACTGTTGTTACCAGTAACTCCTACGATTCCTCAAATAGAAAGAGTTGCATATTTATCTCTGCCACGCAGTACAAAGGAAGAAAAAGAAACATTTTAGAAAATAGCTATGTACAATGGTTAATACTGGATAGGGATCATGGGGACATATATTACATAAAAAATTACTTGACATAATTTTACAAGTTAACTTTGAATCCTCTGCCTTTCTTGTATGTATTTCTCCAACACCAAACCATCCTGTTTTCATGCTGCCTGATGAACTGCTACAGTAACACTGACTCCTGGACCTTCACTTGCTTTTGCAGTTCATGTATCCTCTAGAAGGCCTCACAAAATGACAGCCAAACCCCTAAACGTGGTCACTTCCTTCATCATCCCAAGCAGACAAAGGTTGTTTCAGTCCACTGGAAGGCACTGAAGCATGTACAGGTCTCATCTGATTACAGAGAGCCTGTAATGCCCCGAGGCCACTGAGACTGTCAACACAGCTGTCCCTGTGTGCTGAGACAAATGTCCTGCTGGGCAATCCCTGAGTCAAAATGGAAACACAACTTCTGAAATGGATTAGGGGTAAGGACAAGGACTGTAAATAGGCCAGGAAGCCAGGGAAGTTTATCAGGTATTACTAAAGGAGATTCTATTGAGCTGTTAGGAAGTACCTTGACCCTGGTGCCGTTCTGCAAGTCCGAGTATTCTGAAGTATTTCACTTCTCTGGTCACCTGTTGCTAAAATAACATAAAAATGAACATTTTCTGAGCATGTCTCAGACACCCAAGACCACACAGAATATGTATAAAGCTCACAAAGAAGGGAGCTGCAGACATCTGCATTCTAATGGCATAATTAGCTCTTGTGAGAAAAGCAGTCTTGCTGCATCAGCACTGAGCAGCTCCCACCCTCACCCATCCCACCCTCACCCATCCCACACCTTCATCCAGCCCACACCTTTGTTCCCCCCACACCTTCATCCACCCCACACCTTCATCCACCCCACACCTTTGTTCCCCCCACACCTTCATCCAGCCCACACCTTCACCCATCCCACACCCTCAGGAAAATCCCAGCAGAGCTGCAGTCAAAGGCAGAAATTCTGTTTCCTGACACAAACTCTGCAGCAGAAGCAAACTGGAGAAATCCAGTCCCTGAAATCACTGAACAATCTCCTGAATGTACATCCTGAGGGTTAAACATCTACAAATAAATTACAATTACTGTTAATACAGATCACTTTAAGACCAAACGAGTCTGGGCAACATTGTTTAAACATTGAGTTCTGCAGGTTTATTTTTCTAGTATCTTTTCATATTCTTTCTTTTTAATTAATTTTCTGGTCATCTGTGGCTTAGAAAATGATTGATTCAGTAGGTATCTGCTCCCACATCTGGGCTTTCTTTAAACAAAGTCACAAAAATGATGAATCTTCTCCTACTTAATACTTTACTGCTTCCTACGTTCATGCTTTTGGTGTTTTAATCATAACTAGAGGCTCACACACTCCCATCTCAGCAAGTACAGTATGCTGGATAAGCCAAAAAACCATTTTCAGTTGAAGGCTTGCCCAGACATCTAATATTTTATCATAAAAATCTGAAATTTTCTTTTGCTCCGAGTCACTGATAAAAAATTTACTTCATGGAACATTTGAAATGGGGAAAAAAAAGTAAGGGAAAACAGCCCTGTAAAACAGGACTCAAAGAATTGGCAGGAGCATTCCCAGCCCTGGGCCTTGTCCCTGTCAGTTCAGCTGCCCCAAGGGCCAGGGAGAGTTGGTGACACCACAACAGTGACAGTGCCACACACAAAATTCTAACCAGGCTGTGGTGAGGGCCAAGCCAGCAAAATTCCTGCCTACCTCTTCCTGCAGCCCAGGACAGGTGGGCTTCAACCCACTCACTCATTTTAAATAAGTGATTTAGTTATTTTTAAAACAACTCTCTCTTTAAGGGTAGAATTTAATTTCTCCAGTTTGTTGTATTAACAGGGATGAAGTGATGTATTTCTCCTCACTAAATTAACTTGTAGTCATGGTTTGTGCAATTCTGAGTTGAGATGGAAGCTGGAGCTCCAAATCATAACAGTATTTTATAATTGTTTCCAAACAACTGGGTAAATTATATCAGAATTTCTAGAAATAATGGAAAAGCTTATCAAAACACATTATTAAAAACTAACACATGCAGTAAACAAAGATAATATTAACTGTAGTTAAGGAGATAAAGCAGTTGGTTTTGGATCACACATGCTGTTGAGGCATCTAAAAAATCAGTAGAACAGACTTTCACATCTATTTTTATTCACAGACCACAAGATGAAACAGGACTTCCTCCTTCAGTTTTGAATGAGCTTCTCAGCTCTGAATTGCTGAGTGTCTGATAAGACACTCAAAAGGAGTCTCTCACTCTAAAATAGGCTAGTGCTAAGTGAGAGGACCCCATCCATTCTGTGGTTTTACTTTCTCTTAACCAGTGGTAGGAAAAAGCACAGTGCCTGTCTCTTTAATTTCACGTAAGTTGTCATGTTAAGAATATATTAATCTTAGTTCTTAGTACAGATTGTCATAAATGCACATTAAATCACAATGTTTTATTTAAAACCATTTAATTTAACATAATAAAATATTAATAATTGCAATAAATTTTGATCCATGCTGCTCCAGTGGCTTTTGGTTTTACAGGGGAAAATCAGGCTTGCCAGCTAATTAATTCTTGTGATTGACTGTAATTATTATCAGTGTCATAGGCTTTTAATGCCAGCAGGATCACTATGGTCATTATTCTCATACAAAATTTGTGTAACAGCTCAACAGACCCCACCCACCAAATCTCTTCCTGGTGTTGGTCCTCCTGTAAGACCATCAAGTCATCTCATGGATAAAGCCAGTAGCTCAAGCTATTTTAAATATCCATTATTAGGCCTGTTTTCCACTTCTTTAGTCCTCTGGTGGCAGTTTCCCAAGTATTTCACACCAAGAAATTGAACTAGAACAAGAGACCCTCAAACAACACCTGAAGAGGCAATAACAGCTCCTTACTCCTGTCTGATATTCAGAAACTAGGAAATACACATGCACAGGTGAAGTGACAGTGCAGCATTCCTTGAGCTGGGCTCGGCTCAAAACAAGGACTCTGGGCTCTCATTTGCAGGTTCAGATTCCCGAATACACTGCCTCAAGCAAATGAGAGTGTGATAATCCTGTGTAAGGATCCCTTCAACCCATTCATCTGTTCACAGGCACGGGGAGAAGAGGGAAGAGCACAAAGGTGCAGCCTCAGCACACTGGGCTGTCCTACTGCTGGTGGTTTAATGGTACAACAAAGAACTGAGAGCCCTGTGCTTGTCCCCGGGTTCTGCTGAGAGGGCAAAAAGAGCCTCTGGTCATCTCCTTCCCACGACTGAGCTGAGCATGGGGACTCAGTGAGTTCAGTGTTTGCCCTTGAACTGGTGTGGGCTGCATTTGGCACTCTGCTTTTAGATCAATACATAACCCAGGAGTAATCTTATCTGGCAGGGCGGTTGAGGGGGAGGAACACAGCCTCAGAGGTGAGGAGAGCAACTCTTCTAAATGTTAATGGGTTAAGAATAGAAAGGTCAAATGCCTGCCTTATCAGAAGGCCCCATGTGCAAACAGGCACCAGCTCAGAGCACAGCAATCGGAGCACCAGCTGGGTATAAATGTCAGAAGTTAGTTAACTGTAGCTGTAAACACCAAAAGCAGGATGGTGCAACTGGGAAACCTCCCAAGACACTTCTGCTTTATGCAGATCACTGGGAAAGTCCAACTGCCAAGCCTGGCTGGAAATTACTTCAGTCTTAGAGCTGCTGTGGAAGCAGAGAGCACCCGTGGGCTGTGTGGTGGCCCCACAGTGAGCCACTGTAGGAGGGGGGGTTGAGTGTGTCCTGTATCCAATATCCTGTGCTGGCTCCAGATTGCTCTTGCCAGAACTCACACATTCTCCTGGGATAAGGATGTATGAGGATGGGAACAGAAAGTCCTTCCTTACCTCCCTGTAGGTACAGAGGGCACTAAACAGCAGAAGCTGTATAAGGACTCTGAGCACAACATGCAATGGATTGGGGTGGAATAAGAGATGAGGCAGCACAGTAAAAATACATCTCCCTTAAATACTAATACATTTTTAGCCCAGTTCTAATTAATCTTCTTATTGGCATCCAAGGAAAGAGGCCAGAAGTTGTATTACAGTGGGCAGTAATCTTCTTGCAGATACAAGCAATCAACTTGCAGGAATGATGAAGAGCACAAACACATCCTGGTGTGAGAGCTACTGTGAGGGGCCTTTGCCAGTCACCAGTGCTTCCAGCCTGGCACCTTGTGCTTGCAATAAGTTGTCAATAAAATGAATAAGCTGATTCCCATTCTCTGACAAGACTGGCAGTGAGCAGCCATGTTAAGAATACTGCTGTTCCCTCTCTCCTGAGTACTGGATACTGGGATTGCCCCAGGAGAAGGTCACCTGAGTTTGGGAAACAGATACAGGATACCTGGCACAGCTCCCTGCTTTCTGCAGAACAAAGAGCACCATTCTTGTCACCCTGCTCCAGCTGTAAACAGCTATCAAAGGAAAGGGTTAACTGCCACGTAAAACACGAAGAAGGAATAGTAACTACAAATCCAGCAAGGCTAAATATATTTCATCCCACAAAAGGGATAAACAGGATCTGTGCTCATAGCTCAGAGATCGTATTCTAACCATTGACTAGTTACTTTAATTGGTAAAGATAGGGTTACATTTAAAAACAAAAAAGGAATGCACCCATTTGAAGCCACTGCCCTCTGAAAGATGATTTTTTGATATTTGTACCACAAAGTGACACTCCGCAGTTAACTGGCCAGGCCTCCAGCCCCAGCCATAGGGGAGAACATCATAACCTACTTAAATCTGCAGGCTGCATCCTCTCTGCAGCAGAGCTCCCACACGGGCACAAATGGCTCATTCCCTTCACCAGCATTACTCGGCATCTGTTCATCCCCCGGTCTCCTGCCAGCATCTGCTCCTTTGCTGACACACATGAGCTGCTCCTCTGCATTGCCACCCTCGTTTGCAGTCTGGGAACTCGAGTTCATCCATTTGAAAGAGCACAAATATTCAGCAGCACGCATTTCACACACATGGCATCACTGAGCTCTATTAACAGTTCTGTTCAACCCTGAAGCTACTGGATTTTCAGTGACAGCTCCAGCATGTTAATGACTCGGGATGTTTTCTGAATTCATGTAGGGAAGAAAAAGCTTTTATAAAAATACAAGATTTTACCTTTTTCTATTCACAGCAAGAATGACCAAACTTATTTATCCTATGAGTCACATCCTGAAGGCTTCACATGGCTGAGAGCCTCAAGAGATATAATATACATTCTGGAGAGCCACTGCAGGGGAGAGAGAAGCTTTTCATCTCTCATTTCTTGAGCTGAGAGCTCCATTGAACTTAGTTCAATTTAGGAATAGGAAACACAACCCAAGTCTTCCAGCACCACGATGACATTTCCCGAGTTGCTGCGAATTTGAATGAAATAATTTGCCAACTCTGAATGAAGCTGTGGAGATTCTGCCACAACTCCTCTGTTTCATTATGCAGGAGGCAATTTTGAGAATGCTGCCTCAGCTTTGCTGTTTATTGTGTGGACGTGTCTGCCTGCTACAAGTCCTGTCACTGCCTCTCATTCTGACACACGCTGGCGTTTTCTTGGCGCTCAGTCACAGCAGGGGAAGAGCACAAGGGTATTGCAGAAACACCTCCTTTCTTCATCCCTCTTTAACATGTTCACATTTCAAAAGATGATTCTTGCAGCTGAAACTGTTTTATAGATATTCAAAATTGGACAATAAAAATGCATAGCCCACCACAGCATTAAAAGCAATCCAGGAGAGATCATATGCAATTTTCTGAACTGTGTTATTTCTATGCTGTCATCATTCTGAGGCAGTTGATATGCTGCTCTTTGGTTTAAATCCAAGAATGGCATCTGAATTTTTACCATAATAAACTTTCTCAACAGACTTTGCATTCTCATTATTCTATCCATGCAAGCCACAAGGATTTTTTTCTTCCTTAAATGTCCAATCTGCAGGCAATGGTTGTGAAACTCCATTATTTCCAGGAACTGCTGGCAAACCTACTGCTGTCTGCTCTTCTCAGTATTGCCTGTATTTTCCTTGTTCAGCCTTAAAAGCCAAACTTGGTTTGCAAAAATGTCTGGGTTTCTTGATGCCAGAACCGAATACAGAGTAGAACGGGACAGAATTAGATGTTTTTATTGTGCTGAAAAGCCATTAACTCAAAGTCTGTAAAACAACAAGAGCATAAAACTGGAAATAGATGCTCAGCCTTAAATCCTATTACTCAGAAATTTTCCTAAGATCCACCTTAAATCTTTTTAAGCTCCACCACCCTCATCTGATCCTTACAATCAAAACAATGTGGAATGTTTTTTAAAGTTATAACTACTTGGATTCTCATCATTCAGTAAAGTGAAAATAATCTGTAAAGAAAGGCAGCCTGAATTGTCCAATATAGATGATGTCTGCCACAATTTGATCATCAACAGGCAGAGGTAAAGAACAGACAGGTATTCTCAGTTGCCTGGGAAGAGAATACACAACAGGAGATACAGCCAAGAAAGCTGGGAGATGTGACAAAGATTCTGGATTATTCAAATCTTTCATCAGTCATGATGATCCAAAAGCTACAATGGAAAACTCCCCACCTAAGGGTTATCTGCAGGACCACACAGCGATCTCAGCCACACACAGCAGGATCTTTACAGAAAGCAAGGGAATTACTCCAAATTTACACTGGCAGGACCAAGATCAGAATATGACCAGATGCAAACAAAAACCAAACAATGCCACAGGCTGTAAGGACAATCAGCAGTCGATGGGGTGTAAAAGCAATGGAGACCTTTGTGATTCTGATGCACTTCGGTGACTGAAAATATTCCAGTACTATTGTTCTTCCTCTCCAAAACGTCTTGGACCTCACCCTGTGTTCCTGAGCACTCCTGACAGACAGCTCTGAAAAGATAACTGACAAACTCCCAATGGCCTGAGCTTCTTTGGCTGAGCATTCCCTTTCATTCCATTTGGGAAAGCTGTACTCTAAGGAGCAGTGTCTGAGGCTGCGTCCTGGGAAGGGGAAAGTGACCATCCACGATGTCAGCCGAGTTCATTCCTAAATGCAAACCACATTGGGCTGTCGAGCACGATAATAAAAACCTGCTGACCTAGTTTCCTGCAGAACAAAATCCTCTGTCTCCCCTCCTCCTGTGCCAAACCTAAATCAGATCTCAAAATTAACCCTTTGACTAGCAGGGAGAACTCTAATAACGATCCTCAACGCTCATACAGCATCTCACACCATGAGAATAGTATGGAAACAGCAACTGCTCCATCCCCACAGCTCTGCAGAAAGGGAGGGTCATTGCAGGATGAAAGTAAGACCCAGAGAAGGTCAGAGACCTTAGCAGACTGCAGGAGAGAACTTATACTCTTCCTTCCAAAGGATTTTGAAGCTCTGTGCTCCAACTGCTTTGTCTGTAACATTTCTTCTATGCAAATATAAAACCTTCGTTCATGATGTGGCAAAAAACATCAGCACAGCTCGGCTTTTTTAAAAGCTGCATCAAACCACTCAAGAAAGGATCATTGTTCTTCCCAAATTTTGCAATGTCAACTTGCAAGTCCTTTTCTGGAAGATGAGAGCTGATTGTTTCTGTTCCAAGTGTCTGGCAAAAGTGTTCCCTTGTAATGGCTTCACTTCCTCAGTGATGCAATGTTTCATTTGAAGGGATGCCTGGGGGAGCTTCAGAATGCACCCAGAATGCAAAAATAATAGGGCATGTCACAACAAACTCAGCCAAGAATACACAAATGGGAATTCTTTGGCTGTAGGATGCTTCCAAAGGCAGCTCTGGATCATGCTGCTTCTGCAGAGCAGAACCCACTGCAGTCAGGTAGGAGCAGTTGGGGAGCCTCAGATTCCAGACTGCTGAGAGCACCTTTGCTGGCTCACACTGACACTGTCAACTGGAGGAGTTTTCAGTCGTGTGTTAAAGAGGGTTTTATTAACAGAAGAGTGGAGATTAACAACTGCTATAGAGCTTTACAAGTGGGTATTTTACAATGAGGTGACCAATGTGCAACCTGGAATTGCTGACTGAAGCCAGAGCTTTCAGCTGCTGCAAGAAAGACCCTGCACTGAATAATTTAATCACTTGTTGCTCCTGTATGAACTAAGAGAGCTTTGCCTACATGCAGACAACACCCAGGACCAGGAACGGCTCCAGAGTTTCCTACAACACCGTTTGAAAAAAGAAGGAAACGGGAAAGTGACAACTACAAGGCATGTCAGCAATGCCACTTCACCTGAGAAGAGGTTCCTGTCCCTGTCACTTTGTCAGTCTCTGCAGGGAAGCTGTTAAGGCTTACAGAGCAAAGACAGCACTTAATACACCGTACCCTCCAGGGAGTTTGAAGTGAAGAACAAAAAACCTGGATAAGGGAACACTGCAAGGGTTGTTGTAACTATATCTGTTCTCTAGATGCTGCATCTTCACAGGTGAACTCCAAAAAAGCTTTTGCTCCACCTTGGAAATGAGGAAGACAAAAGTCTGAGTTCCCACAGACTTACTACTAACATTGGTCAGGGTTAGAAACATGATGATGGAAAAAGAGCATCTTATTCATCATATCTGCTCCCTGAGGGGTTAGGAGTTGTACATGCTTTTTTTATTGACACAAACAAGCTTTAACTTCTATTGTCTTGCAGAGGAAAAGAAGGCTGAACTCAGTTCTGGCTCACACATAATCTGCAATTCCAGCCAAATCCCAGCCACACAACTTTTATTACTGGGAGGATGTCAGAGGCAAAAGACACAGCTGGAAACTCAGATCCCAGACTGAGCTTTGCTGTGCTGGCAAGGAGACAAACCAGTTTTTGATTTGTATGTAAACAGAGCCAATCTGAACTGGAAGGTCATTAAGAGAAAACACATTTTACACAACACCCATTGTACAGTTCCTTTCCAACTTTCCCCATACCAACATTTTTTTTTAAATAAGGCTCTGTCTTCTCTTGTTGACTGTTTCAGTGACAATTCCTGGGCGTGCTGAAGTCAATGGCCAACCCCCACTGGAATTGATGGAACTGAAATAATTTAGATTGGATCCCAAAGAGGAGTTTGCCCAAGAGAGACTGCAAATCCTCTCCTCTGCTTTCCAATACAGTAATTACTTGCAGAATGCAAGTCCATTGCAGATGTTTCCAAAGCATGTCACAGCCTCAGATATCAGAGATTTACTTTAACTGAGGCACTCACATTTTCTACAGTAGCTACAATTAAAATAAGATTATGAGAATCCACAAAGAAACCACACAGTTCTTGTGATCAAGGTGTTAACACCCGATCCATTTTTGTGAGAAGCCTTTTAAGAGCATTCCCAGCAGAAATAGGAATATATTTTCCCTGAGTAAGCTTGAAGGAAAGCAAAGATTCAAAAGTTAAAGCAGAATCCCTGCTAGATTTTTTTTATGTTTGTTCCTCCTTTTTGATTAACTTGCTGTGATTATTTGATATAATTGTTTCTGTTTAAGGGTAAGAGTTAAGCATTTCTCTAAAAAAAGACCTGTGTCTGCCTATAATTAACAGCTGCAGGTTCAAATGAGGGACCAACAGAGATGTTGCTGGGCTATCAAAGCAGGGAACCTTCAGAAGCAGAAGGAAAGTGCCTGTCATTCTCCATTAGTTCCTCAGGGTCAGTGTTGGCAAAACACACTGAATTGTTCCATGTGTAACCAGCAAAATAAAGAGGTTGTTGTAGTTTGCTGTGCTTAAAAGGGGACTCTTGGGTGTAACTGTTGAAAATAGCTTCAATCCAAAGACTGTATCTTTCTATAGCTTCCTGGAACCATGAAGAAAGTCCACTCAAAATGGACTTTCAAAATTTAACAGGTAATCAGCAAACCCAAAGACAGTTCCTTCTGCTTGGACACAAGTGTTCCAGTGACAGAATGGCTCCCAGCCAGGAAATCTGTTCCCAGGAGACAGCAAAGCTGGGACAAGAACCATCTGCAAACCCAGAATGGCTCCTTGGAGCTTTCTTTGCTCTGAAGATGATGCCTGTCTTTAATGTATGTGGAGGACTTTTAAAAATCATTCATGAAAGAATAGCAAAAGGCAGTTCTGAATGAACTAAGAATGAACAAAAGAAAAAAAAAAATCCTTGTAATGGATTTTCCTGTTCTCCTGCATGTCCCTATCTTCAGCCCCAGACTCCTGAAACGCAGCCATTATGCACAGCTTTATTTCTTTTCTTACCATAAGCTTAGCAATGCTGATGGTTTTTAAGTCAAATCAAACTTTCATCAGCTTCAGAGGATGGCTGGGATCCCTCTTCTCATCTTTCAAGTTTTGAGATCAGTATTTCATAGGTTTTTTTCTGCTAAAATCATCTTGAGAATTAAAAGTATAAATTTCAATGCAGACTATTTTGATTTGATTTCCATAAACCACTTTGTCCTCTAGCTGTACTCCTTCATTTCCCCCTGCATTTATTCTGAGTCCTTGGCTTCTCTGGCCAGGCTCTTCCCCTCAATCAGTCCCTGCTGTGACTTCACTGATGGGCTGGATCAGGTCTCCGTTGACATCTGAGGGAGAATCCTTGAGTGTTTCCAAAGGTACCAATGCTCATTGCCCTGCTCAGGGAGTCCAGGGGACGTGGCCCTCTGGCACTGAAAGGATCTTTTCCCCCTTCCCCCTTGGTGGACAGCAAGGAAGTTCTTTTGCTGGAAAGCTGAGGAAGGATCTGGTTCACGGCAGCCCCAGGGGAACAAAAGGGCAGATTTCCTTACTGACAAAAATATCTAACTTAGGACAAAATAGCTAAACCTAACTTAGTGCAATACAAGGCTTTGGTACAGAAAGAAGCTTTCCTGGAGGGCTATGAGACAGCTCAACCCCCAGAAGAATTTCCTCTTAAATTATTGCAGAGAGCAACAGTTACAAAAGCAGATGCCTGAAGGCAGACTTTGATATAATCCTTTTTATAAAGTGTTCTGAGGTCCTAAAATGCCAGCAGGAACTGCCACATGGGAAAGCATTTTGAAAAAATTATCTCTTTAGAAATGTAAATAAAAATAGGTGGCCAAATCTTTTATTGTCTTCTCAGAAAGAAAACAATTTATATTTCCAGAATTACACTAAACAGAAATGAAATTTGGCTACAGATTGGTAAGTATCAAGATCCCCACCTGACTGACAAAGTGCCTTCTTGTCATGATGAAGCCTGTTAGTGTTCAGGATGATTTTGAGTGTGTTTGGCTGATTCAAAGGATGTAGGTTGATTTCCCTGCAATACACACTGAGCATGTGATCAATTTATATGTCAGATTTCCCACAGATGTCGTTCTTAATTACAGAAAATTCTGCAAAAAAAAGGGCCTTTACAGCATTGCTGGGATAAGGAAGATCAAGAAAATCCCATCACTCACTCCTGAAATATGCAGCTCTTCCAGAATAAAGCATGGCAGTAATTTTAATCAGCACAGAGATCAGCTTTTTAGAATTAGCAATAAAATAAAATGTCAAACTATGAAACCACGGGGAACTTAGAAGACAAAATGTAACTCATTACAACAATTACTTCAGCAGAATTAAAACTATTAACTACTGATCCCAACATATGAAACATTAGAACAGGAAAGAAGAAATATTAGGGAATAATATCACCTTTTTGATAGAAACACATAATAAATAAGATAAATACATTCTTTAGAATCCCACAGCTCTGTGCACTCAGCACCCACGCTCCCATCAATAAACCCAAGGACAGCAAATCCAAACTGGATCAATGGGATGGGACTTAATGACTGTGCTTCTAAATTCTAATAAAAAGGCTCAGATTTCCAGTGATGTATTTTGTTCTCTGAAGGGCCTGAGTGTTTTTGTATCTTTGTGATCACCACAACCAGACACACACACTATTTACTTAAGGATATATTTTTCCCATGACCTTACAGACTCATTTCTCTGTCATGGAGAGGTCATGAAAGGAAGTTCGTTAGAAGTTAAATATGAGGAAGTACAATAAAGCCTATTTATCTTATAGGAGGAAAAAATGAGTCCAAGAGCACAGAATTATTACATAAAAAATGTAAAAAAAAAATATTTTGAGCCTCTCTGCAGCCTTATAAAAATAGCCTATGATAGTGCATGGGCAGATGTCCTCTCTCCTGTGCAGTGTCTGATCAGAGCCCTTTTGGACTTCAGTGAAATAATAATAACAAAAAAGCAAAGGGAGTGCAATTTCCATGGAAACTTGGAAAGAGATGTGACATTGTTTGCCGTAAGCGTCCGACTGTGAATGGAAAATTTTCCAGTTTACACAGATCTCAGCTATTATTTTCTTTGCAGTGCAAACTTGGGCCAAATATTTTCTGTCGTATTAAAGATGCAAATAGTCAGTTTTACTTTCTGTCCAGAACAACTGTGCACAAAAGCTTCAGAATCCACAGTAAAACATCTGATATTTATCTTTCCATGAGCCCAAAACACACATTAGATAAAAATAATAATTTGGGCTTCCTTTTATCTGCTTCTCTTCAGAAAGTGAAGGCAGCTCAGAAATCATCTCCTCTTTACATGCAATGTCTCAGACTAATAGACAGCCAGAGCATTGGCAGATGTGCCCACTGTAAATGGGAGCTTAACTCACAGGAAAATCTACTGTTGAAGAACATAAGATAATAAAAATATACCAAAAGCACAGAGTTTACATTAACATTTATAGAATTAATGAAGTGACTTTTATTTTACATGAGTTTCAGAACTCACTTCCTTGCTACTCCTCCCTTACCCAGCAGCAGGAATAATTGTGACAGTCCAGAAATTAACTTGGAACAACACAAGCCCAAGTTCTGAGCTGGGCTGCTCCAAGTGTTAAGCCTTGTGTGGGAATGGTAACAAAAGTGGATTGTGAAACTCTTCTCCCCTAAATGCAGCTGGTAGGTGCAGTGTGGGAGCTGTGATAATGACATGGCAGCTCAGGGGACACCTCTGCAAATCTGGTGCCTGACCTGTACGAGTCACAAGTTGGAAGAGTCCAGAGCTCAAATCTAAGTTAGTCTGGAACATGTGTGCATGCCCAGACATTCCTGCCCTTCCCTCTCCTGGACATGCCCCATACAGCAAAGACCTTTTCTGCAGGAAATTCATAGTGATCTCAGATCTCTAGGGCTGAAATGCAGGTACAGTTTGGGGCCACATTTGTGCAGATTTGAGTTGTCTTTAAGTGAGATAACAAACACAATGGCAACATCAAACACAGCTCCCGAAGGATCCAGGCAGAGCAGTTGTGGGATAGAGACTGAACTGGTCCTGCTGGGAATCCTGGATATACTTGAGAGAGGCATTGTTTCAGGCAAGGCACTGCTTATGAAGGATTTGGTCTTTAGCACAGATTTCATCACAGGCTGACTGAAGCTTTCTCTTCACAAGTTCACACACAGTCCCAAATGTCATCCTGATTTTATACCTGCTTGCCCAGTGAGATGACAGAGGAAGTCAATCACCTGGCTTTGCAAATCTATTTCCCCTTTTACATCTTGCAAATTCTACTCACTCACTTGTAGATCACACAAAGCAAAGAGGAAGCAGCATGACTCAGCTCCACACTACAATGGCTGGAGCAGATCCAGACCTTGCAATCCTTTGGGCTTTCCTTACCAAAACACAAAGCTGCAGCTTGGCTAATGTAAAGCATGCAGTGTTTCTGTAAGCAATGGGAGATGGGCAGCAGGCCAGCAGCTCTCCCAAAGCAATGTGCTCCTTCTCTACATTGATGGCAAATTATCTTCTGAAGAGTTCAGCAAGGAACAGAAGAGCCAAAGGGCTCTGATCTTCAAATGCTAAGGAGGAACAGCCTCCTGAGCTGTATTCTGTAGGCACGAATCTATAGTGAAATCTAGTGGGAAATAATGAATTACTTTAGCAAGTTCCACATAACGCCATACCAGCAAATATTTTTGTATAAATTTAGAGACACAGGAAAACTATTGACCTTAGGGAATCCAAGAATTTTGAGTAAGTTTCAAGAACCCTGAGTCCTAGTGTTTTGTCTAAACCACTGGAAAACAGTATCTAAAAATCAGCGACATTAGCAATTCAGTGTGGTCTAGAAATTAATCCTGATCCTCTACCAGTTTGCTAACACCTGATCCACAGATGTTTTTCATAAAGAGCATCCACATGGTGAGTTATGGCACAGTAAATAATGCACTGTAAACACACTTAACTCTGCTGTGTAAACAAGCTCGGAGCAAAATTCATCAAGAACTTCATTTAATCCCAGAATGCACAACAAAGTTGAAGGATTTGATGCTTATCTCATAGCAATCTAACTCAGATAAAGACCTCAAATCTAAACCTGTTTCTTGGAACAATGATGTACATTCCATCCCAGCTCTGGGCAGTGGGATGGCTCTATCATTTCAGGCACTGCCTTCACAGGGGGGGAATCACAGATCAGGACAGAAATGTGTGTAATAAAGTAAGAAAGAGGCATCAGCCAAGAGATTTCTCTGAAATGGGCCTCATCTTCCAAAGAGTGACTTAGAACAAGCAGCTCCCTGGGCTCTGTGTGTGGGGTGACTGAGCAGCATCAGAACTTGCATCACTCACCAACCAACCTCACATTGCTTTAGAGGATAAAAGGCCAAGTGGCTTCAGGGCTCTGTTAACGTCAAAAGATGGTTCATTGAGCAGACTTCAGGCTTAGCAAAGCTGAGCAGCTTTTTCCTTATTCCTCCCCAGAATGTTTTGGGCATTGTTAAATGCTTGTACTACAAAACTTGCAGTTACCCAAAGCCAGTTCATGAGAAGTGAATGGAAACATCTCTTTTCATTCCAAAGGAAAAACAACTTTTATGCTGTTTTCCTCAGCAAGCTGAAAACTTGGAGAGAAACCTAAAGCTAAAAAAAGCAAAGGACTCAAAAAGATTCATATTCTGGACTGTGGTTTCTGTTGCCTTAGCTCAAGGGAAAATATGGTCATGGGAAAAGGGCCTGCCTGGAGCCAGAGTTTTTTCAACTCTGACTGCTCTAGCTGGAGTGGCTTTAAATCAATATGTTGCTATTATTTCTTCATAAACAGAAATATTCTTTATGGGCTGTGTGATAGCTGTTTACAAGTGAAATAACCACTTGTATCATGTTTCCTAGCAATCAGTGTCTCATTCAGATCTTATACACAGACAGTGATTGGGCAATTTGAGAGACTTTTACAACATTAGTTCCAAGTTTCACTGATTCAAAGTGTTAAATCACCCTCCCAGAAGAGAGTTCCTGCACAGAGAAGTGTCAGCTTTGTCACCCACCTCTGCAGCTACACACAGCTGAAACAACACCACACCTTAGAAAAACAAATCTTGCATGGCTTAATTTTGAAGAATCTTACTGTCATGTTACTGTGGACTGTCTTTAGTACTGCAGTTCACTTTTGTCTTTAGCCAGGACTAATGCAGATTGTAAATATAATAGAATTCTACACTAACCCTGTAAGGACCACCTACAGACTAACCTGCCCCAGGCAATTCAGAGAATTTCTGTCTAACACTGCAACAAGTTGGTATACAACAAAATGTGATCATGCTGCCTGGACACACCATGCCAGATCCCAGCAAGTGTGGTTATCATTATTCTAAATGCTCTATGAACAGAGCTTCACCTAGGAATTGTGATCCCCATAATGCAAAAGAATTTTATTTTCATTAATTAGATTTATGAGAAGAATTAACAAAAAAATCAAATATTGTCTTTCTTGAGATGCCTGAAGGCTTTTTAGAACGACACAGTCAGTTCTCCTGAATGTTAAAGTGAACTTCAACCCCCTTTAAAAGTGCTGTGGAATTCTACTGGAAAGGAAAACCAGTTACCTGTGATCAATGACTGTGACATCAGAAGCAGGAATCCCCAGGACACAACAACTCTGTTCCAGCTCTTTCTTACGAATCTCTCCTTGATTGTAATAATTTCCTGGAAACAGCAAACACAGCAACACCATCTAACTCAGTTTAGGTTCAGATCAAGGGGTCCAAACAGTTCAGTATCTTCTTCCTTGTTCCATTCACAGAGGAAATTAAGGCAGAACTGGGTCGGCAAGATTGCAAAAACTTACAGAGGCAAAAGAAGATAGAAAACCTAATCAAGATAAAGGCAGTTGGGAAAAGATGTAACAGAGTTCAACAGCTAACAGGGAAATGGGATTCATTATCTTAAAACATTGGCTCCTTCTTCACTGAATTATTTTCTTCTGATCTTGCCCTAACATTCCCTTATTTTTTCTTGGCATCAGCCATGCAAAGTCCTTGCCAGAGCTGTGATGCCCCTTCCAGAACGTTGCTCTATGGAGGGCAATACTTGCAACTCAATTTTAACTTTGAAGCAATAAAATGAAAAAAAGACAGTTGAGCATTAATGTGTGATTCAAGTCTGTAGTCAGCTGTCTTGAATTACACCAGAACTTTTTATTGTTGCGGGTGTGAGTCATCTAAATCTAGCATTTCTCTGGAGCAGTATTGCAATCTGAGCCATCACTAGCAAGCTTTGTAAAATTTTCAAAGAGGGAAAGAGTAACTAGGAAAAAAAAAAGCCTCTTCCCACAGCCTGTGACTGAATGACTTTGGGAGACTGACAGTGACTGACTGTGGGATGAACCTTAGATTGCAAGTTCCAGCTCCAGCAGAATGAAGTGAAGTGTGCAGCTTGTCTGGAATGACTGAATGAATACAAGAGGGTTCATTTCAGACTGATTTTTACCAGGCCATTACCAACACAGTGCTGGAAAGTACCAGCTTTTGCTGCAGTGCAGTCACAGCACACTGCAGGTGATGCTTTATCCAAACAGTCCCACTGCTCTCAAAATACCTGACTTCTGCTGAACTCAAAGAAACAGCTCCACAGCTGCAGAAATGTGTCAGGACATCAGGAATATGTCAATGCTCACCAGAAAAAATGGGCAGCTTTTGAGAGCAAAACCAGCTGAATAGCTGATGCTGCTGGACCTCATCCATGGAGCACTCACAACAGAGCCAGCTACTACAGAGAGCAAAGCACATTTAGACTGAGTTATTAATTCAATCTAAGATTATTCAGCGTGTCAAAGACTGATTTCTTTTTCCCAGTGATGTAATTCTAACTCATTTCTAAGTCAAATTGATTGATAACTGAAAACTGCAAGTACAATGGTTTTTAAGTAATGATTTTGTCTCAGTGTTAACAATTTGCAGTGTCTTTGATCAACTCACTTGTCATCATCAATCACTCAAACAATGAGAGGATGAACCATCTGAATCACCCACAAGACTAATCAGAGGCTTTTAAAATAAAAATCTCTTAGCTCATAAAGGTGCTCTCCCCTACATTTCCTTACAAGTGAGAAAGTACCTAGAAGGAAATATTAAACACACTGAATGTGTCATGCCACTGAATCAGGAGTAAAGAAAATTCAACAAAATAGAAACACAACACTTCTTTGGAAAGTTCTCTACCAGCAGCAATGTATTAGTCCCCAAAGCTGAAATGGCAGAGTTGCACTGCAGTAATCTCCCCATAGCTGTGGAGAAGCCAAATGGGATGCACAGACCTCTCTCCCCAGCAGGGACAATGAAAGCTCTGCACTAAATCTTGAATGTGAGATGCAGAACCATCAGTGAAGCCAGCAAACCACTGGACTTCAATAGTTTAACCCCTGTCTTCTCCCCTGGATGGTCTGGCAGGACAGAAAGCTTTGGAAATGACAGAAATGTTGGCAGTGAGCCTGCTGGAGCTGCCAAAGGCACAGGGGGCTCTTTCCCAAATCTAAGCAGCTCTCAGTGTAAGAATTCTGGTACTGCACTATGGTCTGAAAGATCAGTTCAAATGAGGCTGTTTCTTATGCACAGACACCTGAACAATGGAATAACTGCTCAGGTGTCAGTTCTGCAGCACAATCTGGAACTTTACGGGATCATGAGAAGAACACACAAGTGTCATGTGCTGTGAAAAGTTCTTCTTCTGGGCAAACAGTGGAGCCTGTAAAATCTTTCCACTCTATTCAGCCCCAGCAAGGCCTCAGCAGCAGTGCTGCTTCCAGTTTGTCATCACTGCCCTTTCAAAAATTACATGAACCAAAGGAAGAGTCCAAAGGAGAGTGATGAGAATGATTAGAGGTTTAGAAAACATGATCTATGAGGGAAGACTGCAAGTAATCAGGTTGTTTAGTCTGGAGAAGATAAGGCAGAAAAGGCAGATAACAGTCCTAAAATATGTAAGAGGCTGTTACAAAGGGATACTCTGATTTCCATGTTCCTGTCAGGCACGAAAAAATAAACAAACAAGCTTAAATTACACCAGTGACTCAGGAAAAAGTGATTTGAAGGAAAGCCAAAGCAGCACTGACACAGACCCCACAGGCTGAGGCACCTCCCCGGACACTGTGGAGAACAAACATTTGTCTGCAGCAAACGAAGACACATCGATGCTGCCTCCAGGTCAACTGATGGACAGCACGGCCTCGCATTCCCTTCCGGGCTATTGTTCCATGATCGGATTGCAACGCAAGTGCTGTTGTAGATGTGTTACAGTGAATGTATCGCGACATTAAAACTGGATCATCCAAACAAGTCGTCTGCAAGACAACACAATTATAAGGAGATGCCAAAAGGCCGTGCAAAGCAGCACCTTTGACAGCCCACTGACACCGCCACGCAGTCTGAAAGCGCCTCAGTGTTGCAACTTTCAATTTGAACACGCTCCCCTCAGTTCCGTCACGACACGCTCTTGTTTGGAGACGGAAGGCGAGGGACGGGGAAGGGCGGGCGATGGCCGCACCGTGCCTCAGTTTCCCCACAGCCGGGGACCTTCCACTCCGCGTCACGGCGCGAGGCCNCAGCAGCGCGAGCGCCACCGGCGTCCCCCAGCACCACGGGCCCGCTGCCATGGCGACCGGCCCCTGCCGCCGCCGCCCCGCCAGGAAACGCCAGCCGAGGCAAGAAGGTTCCGCCGCACGAAAGGGTCCCACCCCCCCCGCCCACGGCCCTCCCGTCCCCCCCCCGCNAACAAGTCGTCTGCAAGACAACACAATTATAAGGAGATGCCAAAAGGCCGTGCAAAGCAGCACCTTTGACAGCCCACTGACACCGCCACGCAGTCTGAAAGCGCCTCAGTGTTGCAACTTTCAATTTGAACACGCTCCCCTCAGTTCCGTCACGACACGCTCTTGTTTGGAGACGGAAGGCGAGGGACGGGGAAGGGCGGGCGATGGCCGCACCGTGCCTCAGTTTCCCCACAGCCGGGGACCTTCCACTCCGCGTCACGGCGCGAGGCCCCACACGTGGGGAGCCATCACGGCGACCTTCCCGTGCCCCGGGGGGGAGGAGGGGGGGTGTGGGTGCGTGGGTGGTCCCCGCTCACCTGCGGAGCAGCAGAGCACGGCGGGGGCGGCCCCGGCGCTGCGCAGGCCGAGCAGGGCGGGGGCGAAGAACATGGCCTCGTCATCGGGGTGCGCCGTNTGCTCGGCCGCTACCGCGGAAAGGGGGCCCGGGCTACGCCGTTCCCGAAGAGATGGGGCCGGGCAGTGCCGCTCCGGGGCTCCCGGGAAACGGGTCCTGCTTCTGCCGCTCCAGGGCTTCTCGGGAAACGTGTCCCGCTACTGCTGCCCCAGGGCCGCCCGTGAGGAGCAGGACCCTGCCCTGGGCAGGCCTGGCGGGTCTGAGCCGAGAGCGGGGCCCGAGGGTGTGCATTGAACACGGGCTGTGCCCCTGGGTGAAAGCCGTACTGCCCTGACCCTGCCGGTACCTCAGTAGTAATTACTAGTGAAAAAAGTCGAGCTTTTCAGTGTGTGGTACCTTTTGTCCCTGCTGTGGAAGAGACGTGGAAGGGGAAGCTCAAAAGCAGGGCAGGAGGAGCTTATCTTCAGACACGTTCTGTGGGCTATCCCGACTGTGGCTGCAAATGGGGGAAACTTCTGGATATGGTTTAGAAGTGAAGTGAACCACTGGAGAAAGCTGCAGAGCAGGAGACAGGAAGCGTCAAAATAAACATGAAACAGTCAATCAGATGCACGATGGCTTGGATACTTTGCTTTTCCAAACAGGCAATATGGGAGACAAGTGTACAGAGCAATGGTGGATTGTGGGGGCTGGGTGGGTTAAAGCATAAAAGGTGAATACAATTTAGAAGAGTTCTCAGGAGCAGCTCAGACCTCACCAGGGGTGTGCCTGACTGGTCTTCCCTGGCTCTTATTTGGACACCTCTAACTTCTAAGTGATTCCAAGTGAGAGTCATTGGCTTGTGTTGGGATTAGAGACTGCGAACAGCAGCCTGGAGATGTGCCGTGTCACCATAGCGTGGCACTTTTAACCACTGTAATAACACAGCCCTTGGTACAACACGTGTTTTCTGAGTGATCCTGTGCCACAGGGTGAGCCCCAGCTTTTTAGTCTGAACCAGTAACTGTGTGGGCACCCATCCTGCAAATGTGGGCACGACTTCTCCATTTAATGGAAATTGTGAGGTAATCTAATCTTGCTTAATGCTGTATCTTTCCCATAGTAAACCTGATTAGAGATTCATTTGTTATTTTAGCACATCCTGAGTTACACATTTGCACGTACGACGCCGTGCAGATTTGAAACTCCTGAGAATGCAGGGAACGAGTTACACACTCCTCATTCCGGGGGAGGAATGAACAGACATTTAACGAGATTTAAACCTCTCTCACATTTTCGGAAGTCATTCGTCGCCGGAGCACGGGCCTGACCTCAGGGACAGCGCGGGAAGCACCGCGGACAGGGCGGGAAGAGCCCTGCAGGACCGGACGGGCTCCGGGCGATGCTCCCGTGAGGGGCTCCTGAGGACGCATTCATCGCCACGGCCGCGGCCCGGGCCCCTTATGGGTTATTATCAATTTATATTGGTCCGGCGGTGGCCAGCGGGGCGCTGCGGCTCCCTGGTGCTCCCAGCCCGCGGCCGAGCCCCGGGACACCCCCTCACGGGCTCGGCCCCGTTCGCCTCATGGCGGCCGCGCCCCCCCGGGCCTCAGCGGGAGGGAGAAGGCGCCCCTCCCCGCCCCACTGGCCAGAAGTCCTGGAAGGGGCATAGCACCCCGCCCTCCCGCCGCCGCGCTCTCCGGTGGCTTCTCTCGACCTGTTGCTGCCTGTGCATCACAAACATCGGCACAGCCTGAGGAAGGGGAGAGCCACCGTGGCCGGTGAAAGGCACCGAGCCGCAGCGCCGCGGCTTGTTCGGTATCTGGCAGGACCTGGCGGGAGGGGGCGGAGCGCGCGGGGCCGGGGGAGGGGAGGCAAGATGGCGGCGGTGGCGGCGGCGGCGCCGAGGGTGAGGTGAAACG
>VZSE01003319.1:188282-203429 GCA_013398275.1 Promerops cafer | reverse complement strand
GAGCCGGGGGGGCCCGTGAGGCAGCCGCCGGGGGTGCGGGGGGGGGGCGGATCAGGGGCGGGGGGTGCCCGGTGCCCGCGGGGCTCTCCCCCCATTGACGCTGAGGGTGCGCGGGGGGATGGCGGGGCACGGAGGGGTGGCCCTCGCTGGGAAGTTTTTGCAGAAATCCTAGAGCATCTCTGTGCTGGGTGTTCATCCTTGCGCTGTGGGCAGGAGAAGTGCAAGTTAAAAAAGAAAAAAAAGATTTAAAAGGGTCAGTTCTTCAAAATCGTCCCCTCGGAGGCTCGGCCAGGAGCGCGGTAGTTCCTGAGGATGTGCTGCGGCCACAGCTCCGTGTCGGGGGAGCATCGCGGCCGCTGTCAGTGCCGGGGAGTTGTTGCTGATGCTGACGCTGAATTATTCATATGGGACCTGTAAACATCCCCGGCTTCTGTCATCTCCGGGCTGCTGCAGGGCACAATGGAAGTGGCTTTTGCTAGAATTATTCTGACTTGATGGTAACGAACTTCGTGCTTGCTGATTTTTCTGTACTTTGAAAAGCTGTGTGTATCAACTTGGTTGCAGTTAGGCAAGATTCGAGGTGGATGTATGAACTGTCAGTGTTAGGCTCAAGTAAGCAAGTAGATATTGTGAACAATCTGTTGTTCAAAACCTGCTTCTTCGTGTTTCACAGATATGGTCTTAACAAGTCTGTTACCTTTTCATTGCTCTAAATATTAGCGTAACCTAGGACAACTTATTACAGTGGGAACGTCTAGTCTTGAAGACTTGATTTTTGTAGCAGTATTCTTTTATTAATTTTAGGTACAGCACTGTAGTTATGAACTGTTTGAGCTCAGACAGGGATTTTTATCCTAGGCAGGATGATTTGAGAGGTAAAATCCAGTGCAATTATAACAAAAACCGGGGTGGTAAGTGGGATGGCACAGCGTAAGTGCCTGAAGAAGTGGACACAATCATGTCACTGCACACAAGGACCCTGCAGCTCTGTTGCACTTTTGCACTGGAATTTTATTCTGCAGAATGTTGTTATTCCTGATTAACTAAACAACCTTGACATTTGGAAAGGAAGTCTGGAATATTTGAAGTGGATTTCTAGTTAGCTGAAATGTGGTGTCTTGTGTTGGGGGATGAAAGACCTTCGTGCTTAGCCCAGGGATTCAAAAGTTCAGGGGAGAGAAGCCAACTGCAGTGACCCTTTTTTTGTGAAAGCGTGGTTAATTTTTTCTTTACGTCGCTTTTCTTTGTGATATGGTATGGGCTGCTGAAGAAAGAGAGTTCTTTTGTGATTTATGTGCGGGGTAATTTGTTTGAAATACACTGTTTGATGTTGGTCACTAAAATACCTAAACTTGTTGCTGAAATGTGGGAAAGTGCAGCATTTTGGAATCTTCTTTCTGGGACTTATAATGTGTGGTTTTTAACGTGTGGAGAGAATGTTACAAGTGTTTGCTTCTACAAATGTTGTTTCTCTCTAGCTTCTTAATCATTGCACCCATCAATTAAAAGTAACTTTCTAGATTGAAATTACATGCACAGAATCAGAATATATTCATTTTGCTACATTGTGATGCTGCTGTTTTGTTTTGAATACACTTTTTCTCCTACAACTACTCATTTTAGTTGCTCTTTTGGGACAGACATGTTTTCCATTGTGATCTAAAAGGATCTACAAAACTCTCTCAAAAACTGTGGTAGAAGTAGGGATAGACCCTAAAGCTCCTTTCCAATTCCCCCCTCAAGTCCTTTTCCACAGTCCTTGCGCTCCTCTGACTTCATCTTCTGAGTTATTTCATTTCTCAGTTGTAGCACGAATGAGAGATGCTCACAGGGAAGGGAAGCTGCCTCTGCTTCAGCTGCTCTTAAATGCATGAAAGCAACTGAAAAAATCTGTAGTAGACAACAATATTTTTTATGAATAAGAAATTTATACTCTTTCAAAGCTCTCTGCAAAAGTTCTGGTGAAATGGTTTATTCCTCTATATGGCCCTTTGCCTACAAAATGATTTAAATGAAGGTTTTGTTGCCCGTTCTGGTGTGTCTAGTGACTTACATTGAGGATTTTAACAACTGTTGAAGCTGGAAGGGGTCTACTCCTCGTGCAGGTGCAGTGCAGCACAGAACAATCTCAAGAACAGACCTGTAACCAGACAGTGGTTTCATAATGCAAAGAAACGTTTCCTGGATGCCAGGCTTGAACTCTTCAAGTCATTTATGTTCTTTAGTCAAATCTGAATCTGTGTTTCAATGTTGGGCTATTTACTGAACATGGTACCTTCCCTCCCTACTGTAACTGGCCCAGATAAAAATTCTGACCTATGCAGGACTGCTGTCTGTAAATATTTACTTTGTGATACTTCTAAATCATGCAAATAGCCAGGACAGTGCTGAATGTATCTTCCATTTCAGTGCCGCTCTCCTCCAGTGATTCTCCCTCTAGTAATGAGCTTGTGTGAGGTTCCCTTTCCCTTCCATGCTCCTTTGGTGCTCTCCCACCATCTGTTTAATCACAGCCTGGGCCTGCTGGGGCTCTGCTCAGTGCGTTGTGTGAGACAGGGCTCAGTCTTATCTTGGAGCTGTGGTTCTTCCCAGTATCCTAAGAGATATTCCCCTGTCCTTGCTCAGCTCCACATCTAAACCACTCATAATGTTACCCCTCCCAGGCTGATTTGATAGACCTTCTTTTTTTCTTCAGGCTCGAGGAAGATGTTGGTCTATGTGATTTTGAAGTCAGCAACTTCACCTGCTTAGGATTGCAAAGGTTACTGCAAAATTTAAGATACTCACTTGGTACAAAGATGCATCAGCCATCTCTGAAAAATCCTATTGTTCATAACTTTTAGTGGTAAAAAATGTAGAAATGAATGATTTATGCAGACAGATTACCTGGACAAATTGTTGGCCAGGACTTAAAAATTCTGTGCATGTTGAGTGACTGCTCTTGGGTAAAACTGAAAATACAGTCACAAAGGTGTTGAGGAAAAGGACACCCATAAATGAAAAGGGATGATGTTAAGTGTAAAATATGCTTTAACTCCTCTGGTGTCGTGAACTTGCTTGTGCCTCGTGCTGCAGGGAAAGGACATTTGGGTAATTCTCTTTTATGTCCTCACCATGTCAGAGGGCTCTTGTCCTGTGGGAGCTGCAAACAGCCCAGAGCATTCCGTGGCTGTGGGGCACAGAGCTCCACGTGAAACCTCTGCTGGGCTTCCTGGGCACAGCCCGGGGCTGCCTGGAAGAGCAAATGCTCTCCTGAAGGGATTAAATAAAATGCGTTCACGTTTCAGGGAACACGTCTAACAAATGTGAATATAAATCAGCTGCAAAACCGACAGATTCCTGTCCTGTTTGTCAGTGTTACAGAGTTAACACAGAAGTTCATGACAAGTTCAAGTGCTGTTCAGCAAACGAGGCAGGTATATGATTTCAGATCAGCTGCACTCTTCACCTCATTAATAGTATTTGGGAGCAAAAAAAGATGAATTACTGTAAGTCAAAAAATTGTATATACCCTACAGAGTTTTGTTTCATCAGGTTCATATTTTCCAACTCTTGTTCTGTTTTAATTCTATCCGAAATGCTGGATTTGCAGAGAAGGGGTGTCTGCAAAGTGGGAATTCTCCCATATAATCATTGTAACTTCATGGTTTAGCTGTCTTGGAATGTTGTATCCAAAACCCATCATTGTAAGTGTTACTTACCTGTTCCATTATAGCCATTATTTGTATAGGTGCTGGTGTTTCTCTATGGTCTCAAAGATCAGACTTAAACATATCTAGAACCTTGAAGTTCTGGGTTGGTTTTGGGTTTTGTTACTCCAGATCTAAAGGATTATTTATACCATTCATAGTTCAAGATATTTTTCATTCCCTATTTCTATGACTTGCAGGCTGTTGTGTGAGTCCCAATTGGAGTTATATCTTTATATATTGTTGCATTTCCTGTGAAATAGAGTATCTTAAATGTAATCATAAATGTAGTAGCAGTAAACTTTGTTTCCAGAAGGCCCTGGTGCATTTCCTGTGAAGTATCAGAATGGACCAAATCATTGCTCTTAGATACAGTTTAAAAAAATGTTATTTTGGCCTTTCTGTATTTTTTTCATTAAAATCTAGACTTGATTTTATCTGAACCCAGTCAGCTGAGGGGAATTATGAGGCTGATACTTGGTTTGCCCTGACCCTTTCTTTATAAGTGTTTTCTCTTACAATCCATCATAGTTTGTGGATTTAGTCACTATGGATTAGTCAAGTTATATTTCCTTTTCCAAACCAAAGCTGTTTTTAAAAGCTGTCACTGCAGATCCACTTTTGATAATCAGTGAACTACAAGAAGATCCCAGAAGCTTAAAACTAACCACAGAATTTCTTGGCTGTTAGGTGACGTCCAGAGCAGTTTTACCTGCAGGTGGATTAACAGTGAAGGAATAAATTCATGTGCAGGAGCTGTTCATGAGCTGTCTACACTTTCAGTCCAAAAAAGAAGAAAAATTGTTGTTTTGAGAGAATATTTTATGCATAGTGTGTGATGCATATGAAGTTTGAGGTACAGCTATTTCTAAGTCACAGATGAAATGTGAGGAAAGAGGTGAATTGGAGCAAACCTCAGTGAGTTGTTGGACACTCGTGAATGAGGATGAGTTGCTGAGGAAGGTTTTTTGCAGTTCTTATCGCTGTGGTTTGTGTAGCATCTCTTGAGTCTCTTGCCTGCTGCACTTGGGGATGCCTGGGCTGGTTTCTGTTTCACATTGCAGTTTTCAGGGTGAAGTTCGAATGCTTCAGTTGATGTTTCAGAACCAGTGGAATTACCCCTGTGGCAGGGATAGGGCCCTTCAAAAGGGGTGAGGGAGATGTTTGGGATTTGAGAACTGCTGGAGTCACCTCAGAAAAAAGCTGTTTCCTCTTGAGAATGTGAGTCCTTCCCTGTGCAGCGTAGGATTTGCTTTGGACATTCAGTTCTGGAGGTTTGGGTTCTTCAGCTCATGAAATGTTTTCATGGTGTGCATTAACTGTGTGCTATTTGCCATATTGGGACCAGGAATCCGGTGTTCCTTGGAAAATGTTTTTAGGAAGTAAGCTATCTTTGTTTCTGTGACATACATTTAAAACAAGAAAACCCTGTAATGTTTGTACCCTTCTCAGTTTTAAGTCATCGCTCCGTGGTATTTTTAGTCAAGGAAATGTCTACATCCTTAATTTCCATTTCTCAAGGGAGGACTTCCTCCTACCTCTTTTGGCTGGTTTTGGTGTTATTGTGACCCTCCTTGGCAGAAGAGATCTGGATAAGCTCCATGGCAGGGTGTAAGAGCTGTTCCTCCATGAAAATCCAGGAGGAGGTTTCCTCCCTCAGGGATTCTCTGTATCCCAGAGTGTTACGTGGCAACTGGTGAGTGGATGCTGGAGATCTGGACTCTTACTGGAAGTGATGTGCTCAGCCTCCCTCTATTTTGATTTTCTTTTTGGTAGGCAAGTGGGTAATTGATCAGAAACTTCCAAAGATGTTAATATGATCTTAATTTTTCCTGTTATTTTGCCCCTATAATGCAGCAAAGTTGTGTATGGCCTGGGTCCTGAAATCATGTATTAGCAACTTTTCTTTGAGACCATAAATTACAGGAGGGATTAAAATAGAATTTCCAGGAGAAGAGTATCTTGTCAGCTGAATTTGATCAATCCCATTTTGGTAGAGCAGAAATTCTATTTGTATTTGTAGCAGGGGAGAGAGAGAAAGAAACTGTTATTTAAAGCATAACAATGTGACCCTGAGATTTGGCTAGAGTTTGGATGTAAATTACATGTGTAAGGATGCAACCAATTTCCACCTTTGGAATGGCAACAAAAATTACTTTGAATGACTCTTTAATACTTACTTAATATTTAGTGTTCCTCTTCCTATTAAGATATGTAGTATAAAAACCTATTTTAATTTTTTTTGGCTCCCTTGATGGAGATGGAAAAGTCTCCCTAGTATAGAGTCAATGTGACATCTTGAATTGACAGCTGTAATGCTCCTTAACTTGTGTCTGTAATTGGCTAAATTAAAGTTTACCATGTGTCATGGAGAATATGTTAGGCACTGTAGAGCCTGAGTAACTGCTTTGGATGTTCAGAAATAAGATTATATTGTACACTAATGGAAATTTCGGGGCGTGGAAAGGGTTGAATTCAGATATTTGGGCTTTTCTTGGCATCTATTTTTCAAATACTCCTGTTGCTTTATTTATATGATGTTAATAATTAATGGAGAGAATGTTGTTCAGTGCTGGTAGTAAAACACAGCCTTACAGATGTAACTTTTTTTACTGTATTTCTAGCAGGGATAGAAACAGTGATTTTTCCATCAATAACTTTGTGAGTAGAGGGAGTGCAACTGCTTGAGATTAAAGTCTTTGGGAATTTATGGTGTATTTGGGAATTTATGGTTCTCTCTGTCACAGAAGAAAAAAAGGCATTTGCACATGTGGAATTGTCTTGGAAAATTCAGTAGTGAGTTGTTCTCAACTTGGAGAAAATACATTCATTGTTTCTGTTCATTCCAATAGCATATGTCCTTGTGCTTTGACTACAAGCTTTTGAGTCTTCTGCGGGACAAAACTGAGTGAAAAAAGAGTGAAAAAAAAGATTAGAGAAAGTGTGGAAGAGGCCCTGAGCTCTGAGGATGATGCCTGTGTTCTGCAGAAATGGGAAGCACAGTACTCTGGGGCATATTTAAATGACCATTACTCAAGTTGTCTTTAATTTTAGTGTTGGCCTTTGAACATTTCTTTTGCTTGTAGCACGCAAAGAATTTTTCATCTTTTGGAGAGTATGCCCAGCAGATTTTCATACTTTGCAGTACATCTGTAAGCTTGGCCATTGTAGCTGGAATACAGGTCCTTCAGTTTTAAAGCACAGAATTATCTTAAATCTGCTCAGGCATCAACCTTCAGGTAGGTTCTTGAATGAAAACCTTCTATCTTTCAGGATTGTCCTATCTCTTGATCTTGTAGCTCACTTCCTGTCCCATCCCATCCCACTTTGCAGAATTTTGTAGTCAGACTGCAGGGTTGACACAGATCAGTTTGAACCTGACCTTCTTTACTTTGTCACTAAATTTTGCCATCTGAATAAATGTCATTTGACTTTGCTGGTAGGTGGGCTCTGAGGAGTGACTGAAGGACTGATGAGTGCTCTGGAAGTGTTTGGTGCTTTTTTAGGGAAGACTTTCTAGACTGTTAAGTCAGTGTGAGTGTGCAGCCCTACTGGTAATGTTCAGATGGGAGATGATACTCAGCCTTGTACTGTGTCCAGTAGTTTGAATAAATAACTTTTTATATAGAATTGGACCCATTGAGCTATTTTTAGCAATCTGTCTTGAATGGTCATATTAGCGTTTTCTGGTGTATGGCATATCCCCAGGATGCAAAGTTGATATTTTTGTTTGGGTATTTAAACAGGTTAATGATTATCTGGTAAAGCAAAATACTGCTGGGAGGATTTGTTTTGCAAAGCTAGCAATACACTGAAAGGTTTTGCTTATGTGACTCTTGACTTGTTATTTTGATTTGTTTTATGCAATTTGAAGCATTGTGTCTTGAAGGGCCTGTAATTCATGGAGTCTGGTCAGTGTGGTTTAATAGGCTGGTCCATAAATACAGCCTGATTTTGGTTTTTTCCATGAGGTAGTTTCATTACCTTTTTACGAAGTGAAATCACAGAAATAATTATTCACAAGTATTGTTATCATGCCTTGGATAAGGCCTTTCGAACCAGCTGCTGAAACACTTCCTTCACTCTTCAATTTCTCGCCAGAGTAAACTTTGAATAAATATCCCTGAATTAATTTTGTGATTCATTGTAGATCCCCTGTGCAAGGCAGAGCCTCCCTTGCTCTGCCATGGGTTAGTTACATCAGAGCTCAATTTACTAAAGCTGATGATTTAAAAACAAAATCCCCCAACTCGGGTTAGACTGTAATCTCATTCTTTGTACTCTTTATATCACACTTAGTTTGCTCAAAAACAAGATGAGGAAAATCCCCCAAAGGATGTGAAATTTAATTAGCAAATGTTGGTTAAGCACTTCAAGATGGCACGAAAATTACTCTAAATGCAGAAATGTCAGCTTGTTTTGGATAGCTGAAGGAAAACTGAGTTTACCCATGAGACTGGTCTTTTATCCATGAAGGTAGGAGTTGGAGACAGGATATTCCAGCAAGTGGAGCAGGTGACTGCCCTGCCCTGGGACAGCTGCTGTCAGGTCTGTGTGGCCACACAGTGAAGGGGTTTGGGGAACTGGCCTGCTAAAAATAGTCCCAGTTTTTAACCTGCTGTGTTTTTCCAAGTGAAGAACTCCTTCACTCAGGCAGCGCCTTCAAAGTGCTGCAAGAATTGAGTCTTATTTCTGATTCAGACTTTGACTATTTCCTGGGGAGACTTTGATAGATTTTTTAACCTTTCTGTGACTCATTTTCCCACATGTCTGCTGAAGATAGTTTGTACTTCTGCTTCTGAAGCATTTTGAGTTCTGGAGATCAAGCTGAAATTACGCCGTGATTGTTGCCATTATAATATTCAGTTCCAAATTATTTCTAACTTACTCAAAATTCCCTGCATATGGTGAATGGAAGTGTGAACAGTAGCTTTTAAGGGAGTTCTGAATTGGATCTGTTCAGCAGTTTGAGCTGGCCAAAGACAGAAATATCGTCATACCTTTAGAAATAAACATTGTTAAATCATTTCATGCCCAAGAAGCTCAAATTAACGCAAGGCCAAGTATCTCTTCACTGTTCCTGAATCCATTAGTCTTGTCATTTTCTCCCCTGGGTATCTTCACTTAACTGCTTCTTTTTTGATTCTTTGCTCCTATGTGTCCTGTATTTTTTTTTATTTTTTTTATTTTTTTTAAATATTATCCTTTTGATGCTACTGGGTTTCCTGTTTTGCTATAGAGTCTGGGAGTGTCAATGAAATGGGACATTATAGCACAATTTCTGGCTTCTGAACTGCAAAACAAGAAATATTTCTTTCTGCCCCTTCTAATTGTCAGTATTTGATGAGACAGACAATTTGCCAGCCTGGTTGGCAGCTGTATGAAAGTATTCATGACCTAACTTTATCTTTGTGAGACATGAGGCAGAATTCCAAAGTCTGTAACAGCTCTTTTAAATGTTTATATATTTAACCTCTGAAATTTGAAGAATAATATGAAAAGGTACAAAAGTACTGAAAAATAAAATCTTGCTGTCATTGAGCAGGGTTGGAAGCTGATTTCTGGTGTTGTAATTTATCAGAGGTGCTGAAAATGAAGATGAGCAGCTTCTGTTCTGGCAGGGGAGAGGGAAGCGGTGCAAGGATCAGAGAGGCAGAGAGAGTTAATAAATAGTGAGGAACTTTCCAGGAGGATTCTGGTTGGCTTTGGGTAGAGCAAGAGGAGGTTTGTCATGACTAATGAGAGGATACAGCAGGGAGGAAAGCCCGGATGAGGTTGTTTACAGTCTGCACACACAGTTACAGTTTTATGCAAAAGGATGGCTGTATTTAAACATAATCTGGATGTATGGAAATTGGAGAGGTTACAGCAGGAAGCTGGCACTGCCCTCACTGCCCAGGAGCTGGAATGATGAAGAATAATCTGTGTCTGCTGCAAATGTGTGAGCAGATGCTGAAGAGAGAGAGGCAGATGCTTTTGCCTGACAGGTCTTAAGGTTGCCTGCAGAGAAATAGGAGTTGAAATCAAGCACTTACATCCACAATTGCAGAATTAAGGTAGTAAGACAGGGAGAAATGAGCAGAATATCAGTGGTAATTCTACTGGCAAAAATTGGGAAAAAAATCCCTCCCCTCCCAGCAGAGAGGATAAACAAGCTCATGCTGTAGGAGCCTGGGAGATAAGGGGGTCTGCAGGGCACATAGAGGGGTCAGATCAGGAGAGTGTGCAGGCATGTGGATGTGTCTAACAGGAAAAGGAGGCTTAGAGGGAGGGAATCTTGTACTTCAGTGTCATTTTACGTGTTTGTACTCCAGGGTTAATTTTATCTTGAAAGAAATGAGATCCCATGCAGCATCCCCATCCTTTAGCTTCCTCCACACCTTGCAATTGCCAATATGTGACCATGTGTTTTCGTCTGTTGTTACCCCCTTATCTCTGCTGCTGTTTTGCCAGTTCCCTCAGGGAGGAGGAAGAATGGTCCCCCACCTCTGATAACTTCATGTTTTCTTTTTTTCCTCTCTGTGCTTCTCACCTCTCATTGACCATGATTGTAATCTCTAATGCTCCTTGTTGCCTTCCTCTGCTGGCAACTTGAATTTATTCCCCTTTTTAAAAATTTCCACTATGAACATGATCACACTTGCAGTTTTCCATAGGAAAGTCATCAGATTCAGTGTTGTCCTATGTATTATGTAAAACTTGTAGTTATCAGGGGGATAAGATGGATGGATGCTTTTTGGATGGATGCAGGATGCTCATTCTTGTGCTCCATGCCCTCTCTTTCATCTCTCCATGTCCAGTGCAGAATCTGGAGATGGTCAGGCCCTCTCACTGCAGTTGGTCATGAAAGATTTCAAGATGAACACCAACCTAACACTGTGTCCTCTGAATTTCTAGTGAATGGAGAAATGGCTTTTATAGCATCATAGAAAGTGACCGTGGCTTGAACTTCCAGCACCTGGGTTAATGATCAACTTGTGAGTTTGACTAAATATTGTGGGAATAAGGAGCAGATGTAACTTGACAGAAAGAAACTAGGAAGGACCTTGAATCATGCAGTGGTTGGCCTGTATTTTTGTGTGATTTTCAACTGGTTGCTCTCCTGATCCCCTCTGCATCCCCAGATTCTTCAGATCTCTGCACATGAAGCTGCTGAGGGAGCACAGATTGGGACAGCAGCAATTCATCAACTGAGATTTGTATTTCCATAACCTTAAAATGTTTGAGCATCTTTATACCATGGAGCCAGTTCATTTATTGATGAATGTGCCCCAACCTGTGACAGGAGGAGTTATCCCATCAGTAAACATTGGATTGGGCTGACAGCTGTGTGCCATAGCTTTCATTCCTGGGAAAGTCTGTGTAAGAAAGGAAAGTCAGAGGTTTTCTTTTGGCTGGGACTGGGGTTTAGGGGCACTGTGGAGTGCTCAGGGACAGCTCTCTGCTCTCACTGTGTGTGCAGCTGAACCTGCTGGCTTTGTGACACTGTGCCTTGATTAAATGGCAATCATATGACTCAGACCCATTAGACCATCACATAGTAGGTAAAGCTGTACTCCAATGAATGCAGTGTGAATGATGAAGTATAATAAATGTTAATGGTGAAGCATTCTGTTACAGCTTGTCACTTGGATATGAATTATGGGTACTATAAAAGATGTATAGCTACTATAAAGCACACTACTAGTGATCTGTAGTGTTGCTTTGAAAGAGAAACTGTTGTCTTTTTCTTTGATTTTTCATAGCTGAAAATCAGCTTTAAGAGGTCAATGTAAATTTGTCTCATTATTCTGGTAGTCCGACATGTAAAGCTTTGTTTGATGGAGAGTTAAGGAGGAAAAATCCCCTGACCAGAACAGAAATGATAAAATATGTCAGATATACTTTAAGATCTGTTTGTATAGCTTGCTCTTTGCTGAGCTGGTTTTGTCTATTGACTGATAATGGAAAATGCAGTTCAGAAGTATAACTTTATAGGTGATGTCTGTGAAATGCTGTGGATTAATGTGCTGTAAAATGTAGCCAGTGAGGCAGAGATCAACAGTTTATTTGAAGGTCTGATGTGTCTTCTGGGCTCTGGGCAACAGGTTGAGAATTTGCTCCACATCTGATAGCATTCTGGATTTAATACACAGGTTTCCAGGATTACATCTTTTGAGCTATCAGAGAAAAATATTTTCTGTTAAAATGTATTTATGTCCAACTTTTTTGCTTAGAGCTGTAATTTACCTGCTCAAAGCACTGATGGGGGAGCAGGGTTGAATCAGTTTATTTGGATCTTTAGCAGCTGGAACTATACCCAGCCTCAGGCATGCTCAGACTTCGATAGGGAACTTGTCTGGATTTCTGCAGTATTTAAAATCTGTCCCAAATCAGTTTGCAGGTCAGTGTTTGCTCTCCATCTGCAGCTGGAGAATGCAGTAGAGGCAAAGTAGTCATTGATTGTCAACTAAGCAGGATTGTTTCAAGGCTTTGTAGTATATTCAGTTTCTGGCATCCTGTAGGAGCCAAACTATGCTGGCATTTGAAGCAGAGCTGGTTTTCTGCTTGTGAGTGCCTTTTTTACTGGCTGCTTGAGTTAAGCTGCTGTTGGATGGTGGTGGCATTCAGGGCCTGACTAATGCACTGGGATTTCATGAACTGTAGGTGACACTGAGTGCAGCCCTAAGACTACCTGGATCTGAAAGTCAGCAACAGTTCATGGAATCCAAAGACTTTGTAGAAGAAACTAAAGTGAACTTCATGTTGTGCTAAGGAAATTTACTGTAAATGCAGAATCCAGCTATAGACTTATAACCTCTTTAAAATTTATTTAAAGTGACCTACTTTTCTTATCAAATTCCAAGTCAACTGGTAACTGGTAAAAGGATGTATTCTGACAATATAATCCTCAATCTTTGTGTAGACAATGCTGACACGTCTCATTTTGAGCCCATTTAAGACCCGTTAACATGTTTCAGACTGGAGTAACCTATTAAATAAATACATCAGGAAAAAGCTTTTACTGGTAATGGTTGTTTTGCTTAGGTGACTATGGCTGTAATGTATTGTGAGTACATCTGGTACTTCAGTGCTTATCAGCAATCTTTTTCCCTTTAGGCGGTTTCCTAGAAACATGATTGCTTGCTGGTCTTGATCTCACAGCTTTGTGGAGACTCCTTCCCTGATAATGTCAAGTTCAGGCTACCCTCCGAACCAAGGAGCTTTCAGCACGGAGCAGAGCCGGTACCCGCCCCACTCTGTGCAGTACACCTTCCCCAGCACCCGCCACCAGCAGGTAAGGGGACACCTGAGAGCCTGGCGTGTAGCCAGGCTGCAGTTCAAGTGTTTGCCATGCCAAAAAGGGATTATTTCTGGTTTTTAAACTAAGATAACGCAAGCCGTTCGCATTTGAAAACATCCACGTGCCCTGTTGGGAGAGCTGCTGCCAGTCTGCTTAGCTAAATACTTGTGGGGTGGCTTCTTCTGTTTTACTTTGCCCTCCTTGTCCTGGTTTTATCATTGGTTTCTCATGGTTTGAATAAATTCAGTAGGGGTTGTGTTCCTAAATGTCTGCTGCAGTATTGGGCTAGAATCTCTGTAAGTTAAATGTGCTACTTATCAAAATTCTGTGCAAGGTGGAGAATGTGTAAAAACTTGTGTTACACTGACTTTTTTTCTGAAGCAGCTGTACCAGTGCTGCCAGCTGAGTTCTGCTGGCCAGAATGGGAGTAAAGGATTTCTAAGGATATCCAACCTGCTCATTTCTTTCAAGCTTTTATCTGCCATCCTGTGCTGTGTGCTGTGGAGGACCAGCTGTTGGCTTTACAACAGTTCAGGTTTCCCTCATTTTAATGACATTCTCCTCCTGCTGCAGATACTTTGGATGTTTTCTTCTACTTCCATGTTAGCCAAAGGAAATTCAAAAACTGAAGCTTTTGGGCTTGCTCCGTGTTTATTTTTAGATAATTTATGAAAACTGAATCTCATGGGTAATGATCTATTACATGTCTTGTAGAGCTTCTCTTCAGTTAGTGCCAGCTGCACATAATTCTTAAAAGAAAATGGTTGATCACAAAAAAATACAAATAAATTGTCTTGTCCCTCACTTTGATTGTAAATTTTATCAACTGGAAGATGCATCTTGTGTGACTCTTAGTGAGTCATACAAGATTAATAATGTCGGACATAAAAATATCTTGAGGTGGTAAAAGAAGAAATTGCCTCAAGGTTGCTCTCATTTTACCACTTTGCAGTTGGATGTGCAAGACTGATTTTAAAGGATATTTTTTAAAGGCTATTCATCTGCTTGCTGCTGACTCATCTGTGTTTTGTTAGAAGTTGTTAATAAATTAGGTGGAATTCCTAGTATAAATATTTAGTCTCTTTAAAGTTTATTTAAATCTCGGAACTGCCATTCGCAAACATTTTTTGAGCTGGAATAAGACTTCATCGTTCTGGTGTTACTCTGTATTTAGTATCTTTGGAAATGATCATTGTCACTGAATGCTTTTGTTGCTGCTAACACAAGGAGTGTTGCCCTCAGGAGTTTGCCGTTCCCGACTATCGCTCGTCTCACCTGGAAGTCAGTCAGGCCACGCAGCTCCTGCAGCAGCAGCAGCAGCAGCAGCTCCGGCGCAGGCCCTCCCTGCTCTCCGAGTTCCACCCAGGCTCTGACAGGTGAGGAGGCTGAGCTGGAAGGGTGTGAACACCAGTCTGGTGCATGCAGCTGCTCTGGGGTTACCTGGGGACACGCACAGTGGACAGCAGCAGTGAATCAGATGTTGGAGTTTACTTTCAGTTTGCCAGTTTCTCCCTTCCCAGTGAAACGGGTCGCTGCATGGGGGATGTGAGGGATGATCAATGTCATCATTGCTGGACTGCTGGTAGGTTCAAGAAGGTTTTCAGACAATGTCAAGCATTCATTTGAAGAGCATTGAATGTTCTCTGAACATCAAATTCAGAGATTAAAGTCCCACTACAGATCAGAATAATATTAACTGGATTGCAGTAAGTTAGCAAGAACATGCTTCTGTTTAGGGGAGACATTAAAATACGATTTATGCACTCAGTTCTTTAGTGTGTTAGGCTGCTGGTGTACAGTCATAAGTAAGTGTTAGTGCCTGCAACAACCTCTTCTTTTCTTGCACTTACTTCTTGTAAAAACCTTCTTTTGCCTTGGACTCTTAGTGAATATATCTGCTAGGAGCAACTTTATATGCAGGATTACTGCTGGAGGTTTATTTTGGCTGTAACTGACAGATCTGGTTCTGAACAAATACCCATGATGAATGTTATGTAAATACTGGTCTGGCTTAAAATCTCATTAGGATATTCCCAGAAATAACTTGATGATAGTGAAATCTGGGGCTTCCATATTGCCTTCATCTTGTGTCAGCAAAATGTCAGTAAGGCTCTGTTTTAATGCTGAGAATCACAGCAGCTTTTAGAGTTCTCAAAATTGAGTTTATAGCAGTAG
>VZSE01003319.1:143983-188261 GCA_013398275.1 Promerops cafer | reverse complement strand
GATTTGCAATACCCCCCCCCCCCCCCCCCCCCCAGACTGTAAATTTGTAAAAGCTTACTTGATAGTTCTGGCAAACTGCAGGAAACTGCTGCTGTCATCTCTTCAGTGGCACTTCATAGGAAGATGTTGAAGCATATGAGGGTCTTTTATGGACATCCTGTGCACTGCACTGAGAGCAGCAAGTGATAACTGTTGAGCATTTTTCTGAGAAGGAGGAGTCTTTAAATGACTCATGGATTGAATCAATGACTGCTTCTGTCACAGACTAGCATTTTAGTAGAGATCAAGTTCCAGACAGACTCATGGCTCATCTCAAGCGTTCTGTGTATATTTAAAAATTATTTGGCTGCAAAAATTCAATAATGGAGCTATTGTGGCCATCTTCAGTGGAATATAGTACTGTGTTTTTCTCATGGATTTTTGGTGTTTATAATTTGAATCAGAGCTTTGATTTGAACAATGTCTTTGTAGCAGTGCTGAGTTTCTTTTAGGTTGTGTAATGCTAGGAGTACCTTTAATTTGAGATTCAAGCTCACTTTCTCTTTTCCCATGGATTTTAACTGTTGTATTCTGAAGTCATATTTAAAACCATTTATCTGCTTTACTGTTTAGAAGGAGCTTCACCAAATGGCATCTCCTTTAAAATTAAAAAGTGTTGAAGATTTTTCTTGTATCAAAAAAGTATATTTTAACAGTTAATCTCTTCTGTATAGGCCTCAGGAAAGGAGAACTGGATATGAACAGCAGTTTCATCCAGGTCCATCTCAGACAGATCATGACTCACTGGAATCTAAGCGACCACGTCTTGAACAAGTGTCTGATTCCCACTTCCAGCGTGTCAGTGCAGCCACTGTCTTGCCTTTAGTGCATCCTCTGCAGGAGGGGTTGAGGTCTGCAGATATTAAGAAGGTAAAGCCATTTGCTGTTACAGTGCTGAAGGCCTAACTTTCTGTGTTGCAGTGAGCTAATCGGATTTTTTCTGTTAGGTAATTTTTTTGTTTGTTTAGGTTCTTTCTTTAATCCCAAAAATTTACTTTTACACATTATCAGAAGCTGTGATCGTGAGTCAATGTTACTCTCTTACACAGTCTGACTCAAACACAGTAAATGGACTGGAATTCTGAGTTGCCACTACTCTCTTAAGTCACTCAAACCTCAGTTTTAAAATGATTGTAGCATAGTGCATGAAATATTTCTGCTTTTCAACTGAAAGCTGCTGGCAAATGCATGCAAGTCCATTTTTTCCTGTAATTAACATTGGGATTGAATAGTCAAAGTACTTCCTTCCACCTGCTTTTCCCTTTTAAGCATTTGAAATGAATCTGCTTATTTACATAACACTAATTATACTTGTCACAGTCTCATTTTGGCTAAATCTAGGACAATCTAGTTTGAGGTGGGTATTTTCCATTTTAAGTATTGAATATTACAGCTGAATTCTAGAGAACTTCACGTTTATAACCACAACTAACTCCAGATGTGCTTTATCAGGATGGTCATGATTATCTTCAAGAATATTCTTCTCAGTATAGGTGCAGAGTATTGAGGAGTGCCTCTCAACTAACCCTTCCTTTAAATAAAAGTTACTGTTTACATTTATGAAGATGTATTTTAAAAGGAAGGCGTTTGGGTCTTATTTTGCTTTCAAGGTAAATATTGCAGTATGGTGTTTATTTAAAAAAAAAAATTGAAATTACAGTATCATAGAAGATCTAGAGCATGATGAAAACTTCAGCTTCTCAATAGAGATAACTGGAAATTGTTGTAATTCCTGGGTGTTTGGTTACTGACCCTCACTCCCAAGTTATGACTGATTTCCTCTCTATCTGCCCCCCATCTCCTGTCCCCATGGAAGGACCCAGCTTTTGGAGGAAAGCATGAGGGACCATCTTCTCCAATTTCTGGTCAGCCTTGTGGGGAGGACCAAAATGCTTCACCTTCCAAGCTGTCAAAGGAAGAATTGATACAGAGCATGGACCGTGTAGATCGTGAGATTGCAAAGGTGGAACAGCAAATCCTGAAACTGAAGAAAAAGCAAGTAAGCACAGCAGGCACTGCTCTTGTTTTCTGCCAGTGAAAGAAGTGTGGAAAAACCTCATTTGGTGATGGTGAATTTCTTGGTTACATGGATCAGATGAAGTTGAAAAGGAAGGGTTATGTGTGCAATTTTATTTGAAGTAAGTTGGACATCAGGCAGTTTTAAACATTTTTGAAAGCAGGAGAAAGCCACATAGGAACAGCAGCACTAGATGGGTTTATATTTGAAACTGCTGTGAAACAGGGGCACTGTGACTGTAATTTCAGCTTCAGAGCTGCCTGCTGGCTGAGGGCAGGATCATCTTTCTTCTTTTGCAGTCTGTGCAAGGGGAGAATCCCTTGCACGCATCTCCAAACCCAGAGCTTGTACAAAAGCCCCTGGATCATCTGCTTTCCCAAGGGCAAGAGAGCCTAACATCTGGAGCTAAGGTCAGCCTTGGGGGAAAGTGCAGTAGGAGGGTGTGAATAAACATAGAGAGCAGAGAAATAAAGGAGGAAATACCACTTTTATTTTGTACAGCCCTTTGCATCAGAGATCTGCACTTCAGCCCCTGGAAGCAAAGGAAGTGTTTGCTGGCAGAAGTTGTTGCTTTCCCAGTAGCTGTTGTGGCCAAGTAAACCCACCCTTCAGTCGAGGCATCTGTTAGTCATTGACAAAAACAAAGTCCTTGTTTCCTTTTCCTTTTCTGACTTTCAAAGATCCAGATAGAAAAAGTGCCACTTTTACTCTTTTTCAGTTGGAACTCTGGAGGAAATAAGAGTTATATTGTAGGATTTGTTAACTTGTAGGTCCAGGATAACAAACAGACAATTCTCAGGAGCTGTGTGTTTTTATGGTCTGGAAGCATTTAATTACGTCTGAATTTTAATGAGCTGTAAAGTGACCTCCAGCAGAAAAACAAAAAAGGGATGTCACTGAGTACCTGTCTGTGTGTTAATGATGCTTATCTCTCTGTGCACTTTTCCACAAAATCAGCAAGTGCTGTGCAACTCATCTATGAAGGGTCGTTTGTACACATTTGTCTGTGATTTGACTTTAAAAAACCTAGGAAGTTGATGGTGAAATAATTAAGCCCACGCCTTAGGGCATTCTGCTAAAATTTTAGGGAATTCTTGCACAGCAATGCAGCACATTCTAGCCAGGACTGTAAAACAGGATGGATCCCAGAAGTTCTTTGCTGTATATTTGTGGCAGGCATGGGTGAAGGATATTTAAAAAATGAAGATGTCACTGAACCAGATTTATTTGATGTGAAAGTAAATCACAGCAGTGTAGTAGCTAGGAAAGGATTACAGGGTTTTTTTTGCTTGTTTGGTATTGTAACAGTCTTGGAACTTTAATGCTTGTGGAGTGGTTTATTTTTCTGTGAAGTACCTTTAGAATGATGTGGAGTGTTAGAAGGACTTTTTTACCTTTTGAAACTATGAGACAGCAGTACTGGTGACACTTGAACATCTACAGTGCAGAAAGGCAGCTCTGTGCTTTATTGCCACTGTGAGAAGGCAGCTCTGATGTAACTGTTCTCCAAAGTTGATACTTTTGTTTAAAGTTAAATAATGATAAATTACAAAGTGACAGTGGCTTTAACTGTCAAGCTGAAACAAGTCTGATTCAAGGCAGGTGAGTCCTGTAAACAGGTCATTTGAGTTACCAATAGCACAAAAAATAGTCTTGTTATTGTCCCTGTGGGCATTAAAACCATTTCATTCATTCCTTGTCAATGCAGAGCGAAATAAGAGGCAGTGCTGACTGATCAGCTGTGTACTTTATCTCTGGTGACTAATTACTGGTGGGGGGAACATGGATGGCTGATTTTCTTTCTTTGGTCTCTTAGCAACAACTTGAAGAAGAAGCTGCAAAGCCTCCTGAGCCGGAGAGGCCGGTGTCCCCTCCTCCCGTGGAGCAGAAGCACCGCAGCATCGTCCAGATCATTTACGATGAGAATCGGGTGAGTGTCCCCTGCACCTCACCCAGGAGGCTCTCACTGCCTCTGTGCTGACATTCATCAGGTCTTCATTTACTTCCATGGGGCAAATTTTTCTGTTTTACTGATTTGCCCACCCCTCTTTTACCATTCATTTGCTTCTTTAAATGAAAGACATTTTAATGACATTTTTGCTCTCGATCATGACAATCTTCCTTCTATCTTGTAAGCACTCTGAGCTGTGGGTCTCATCCTCAGACCCTTGTGCTGAGATGCATGAATTATAGATATATATAAACACACACATATATATCCTTTCAAGTGTGTGATATGAAAAATGCCTCAGAAATTCATCTTGAATTCCCTATTCCTCACGTGAGCTGACAAACTTGGCTGAAGGCTCTACTTTTAAATGAGCTGAAGAGAAAAAACTGCATATGTTATAGGATTTTGTGCCTTCTTTATAAACTCTGACTTCTGGCACTTAAGATTTCGATAAATGAACAGATATGAAATAGTAATATATGGGTGAATTATCAGCTTGTGTTGTTTAAGTGGTGAGAAAAGTTCAGGAGCTCAGTAATTTTGCCAACAGTAACAGCAAAAATGCTTCCTGCCTTTTTTTCCCATGGTAGTTTGAGATTAGGGAGTCAGATATCTGGGGGTTTTGAAAGTATTGTGATCTTCTGTGAGAGTGATATGTTTGTTTAATTTCCCAATTTTATTCTGGAGTTTAGAGGAACAGCTAACTTCTATTACAATAGGTTCCTTTTTTTTGAGGAGGTAAAAACCCCCTGCAAACAATGCTAGATTGTGCACAGTACAGCTGTGTCCCAAGCATTCCATGCAAGGAAGGGTCAGAATTATTTTGTGCTCTTCACTTAGTGTGAATGAAAGACATTTGACACACTTTGTCTATTTATGTACACATGGATTCACACTCCCAGATTTGGCAATTGGAGAATTTTAGTCTCTTAATTCCATTTTTCAAAGCTAATTATACTTTATTTTACGGGTCACTTTTCTTCCTTTTTATAATTATTTGCTGTATTTTGAAATGCATGGTCTTTTTGAACTGCAGAGGTCAGTTTCTACTTTTGTGCTGTATCAGCTTCCAGACTTGGAGATCAGAGTCACTACTACACAATTCAAGTACAGGTTTCTTTATTTGCTGAGGCAACATTGCAGAAGTAGGTTAAGAAGGATCTCGTGTGGTCAGGCAGGAGTTTAGCAGAGAACATAGAGTTCAGATCCACATTTGACATGAACTTCAGAGGATTTACTCAGACTATACCAAAAAAATCTTATTTGCAGAAAAAAGCAGAAGAAGCTCACAAGATTTTTGAAGGTCTTGGTCCAAAAGTTGAATTGGTAAGTTGTGGAATTCTGTTTTTTTTTCTTTTTGTACTATTTTCTGTGTTGCCAGTTGCCCTAATTCTGTTGTGCTCTACAGCTGTAGTTCTATGGGTATGTAGAGAAGAAATGTGTGTCTAAATGCACTGGTGAGCTGGGGCTTGAGTAAGTTATTGGCTATGTAAGTTTGATTTTTAATATAGATTTTAATCTATTTGAGAGAACAGTTTGAAGAAATGAAGTACAATTATATACATAAGTAGTTATAATCCAATTTTAAGTAATGAAATCTGTGCTTTGTGCTGAATATCTTGTAGTCCTTTCAGTTCTGCTGCATCTCAGATTGAGTGCACTGTTCTCAGAATACTAAAATATTGTTAGATGTGTTGCATATGCATTTACAGTTCCATGCATTGCAAAGTGCTAAGTGCTCCTTTCTCATCCCAAATTGCAGCCACTTTACAACCAACCCTCAGACACCAAGGTCTACCATGAAAACATCAAAACGTGAGTGCTTTAATAACCTCTCACTGTCCCATTCAGGGGATCTGGACTTAAACATTCCCTCACATTTTTCATTGCTGTCATCTCCAAAGAGGATGTGTGAGTTTTAACCATAATTAAAAGCTTCCAGTCCGTGTCACTTTCTGATCTCTTTGTTGTAAAACTGTTCTATGAGATGTGCATTATATGTGCTGAAGGCAGAGGGAAGCCCTGGCTTTCCATCTTAATTTAAAGACAAAAATACATAATAAAACTTAAGTTTGCTGTCTTTTAAAAACTTCTCCTAAAAAAAGTAATTATTGCTCCACTCCATCAGATAGTTTTGTATAGCAGTTCCAAAGTACTTATTTCTTGAATAATATATTGGAAAACTTGACTTTAGGGCTGAATTGCAAAGACTTTGAAAAAATTCAAAGAATTTTTTCATTTTAACATATTATCTCTTTTGTGGTAAAGGAGAGCACCTGCCTTGAAATTGGAACCTTTTGTGTCTCAATTGCTTATTCCAGCCATCTTCAAGAATCTCCTCTCTGAAAAAATACAGTATTAGGTGACTTAGGTATCTCAACTTCATTGGGAATTTTCCCTTTTTTTTACCCTGAAACTGTTATTCATAATAAAGATCTGGCATCTGGAACTGAGATGGATTTTGTTGAGTAGTTTTGAAGTGCTTGATTCTTATGTAGTTCACTTTTTTCCCCTAATTTTGTTTTTCAGAAACCAGGTGATGAGGAAAAAGCTGATCCTATTCTTTAAAAGAAGGAACCATGCAAGAAAACAACGGGTAAGAGCACCATGATTTTCTAAAAGGAGCTGGTTTTCTGTCTGGACCCTTGTCTTGTATTCCCAAATATATTGATTAGAAAAATAAGACCTTAAGCTAAAACAAGTGTGGGATATTAGGATGTGTAAAACAAAGAAATACTGTATAATATTCAAAATCTACATTTTTATATCTACTTCCTCACCTTCTCTGTGCTGGAAATTTGGTGTAACTCATCTTCAACATGGAAGGGACTGGAGCAGGAAAAATCTCTGCATTCCAGGAGCCTGCCCATGTGACACGTACTGATCACTTGGTGTATTTTGCTTAGTTCAAGGTTTGCTTTTGGAATTTAACAGGAACAGAAAATCTGTCAACGTTATGATCAGCTGATGGAGGCATGGGAGAAGAAAGTAGACAGGATAGAAAATAATCCACGCAGGAAAGCCAAGGAGAGCAAAACAAGGGAGTACTATGAGAAACAATTCCCAGAAATCCGGAAGCAGAGAGAACAGCAAGAAAGATTCCAAAGGTATTACTGGGGATTTGAAATATTCCCACAACATATCTCTTCAGTCTTAAGTTTTAAATTATTTGTAATAAAATTAGTTGATTTTAATGATTAATTTTTATGTTCATCACTTCATTGCTTTAAAAAGAATATTAGTGTGTCAGGGAGTATAAAGTGGAATGTTCTTCCCTTTGTTCACTGTGTTTCCATGGCATTCAGCTCAAGTTTCAGGAGATCCTAAGGAGCTCCATGACTTTATCTGTCCACTGTCACATATGTCCCCTTTGCTGTCCCTCCCCTCCAGCTGTGCCAGCAGTGCCAGCCTCATCCCTTGATGTCCTCTCAGGCTGCTGTGGTGATGTCCACGGGGTTCCTTTCCCATGTCCCTTTTCAGATCTGCTGTCAAACCCTATATTTTCCAAAAGGAACACAGGAAAAGTGCCAATTAGCAAAGGCTGCTTAGGTTGTGGTGTCAGTGAGATGAGGAGAGTTAAGCTGCTCAAAAAGGGGTTTGTGGAGTTCTGAAGACAATTGGAGCAACAGCTTTCCATGAGCCTGTTCATTTTGGGCACACACCCTAATTTACAGTGGTATTTTTCTGTCACTGTCTGTGTTACTCCTGTGTTTTGTGATCCCTGTATTCATTAGCCCCCACGCTCAAAAACCATTTATCTTCTTAATTAACAATTTGACTGATCTTTTGTTGTACTTGCCAGGTAATTTTATTCCAGATGGTTTTGCATTTTAAAATATTCAAGGTGTGACAATTAAGGCCCTATTATTTAATTTTAATCTATCAGACATTTGTTAGATGGAAACTACAAGGAATCTTAAAAGGAATGAAGTGCAGTTCACTTGAGAGTTCACCTTACAGTACTGTAGGTAGAGATAGGATTTAAATTAGAATTAGGTCAAGTTTGATTCAGTTGTGTCAAAATCTGTTTATCTGATGTCCAAAATAATTTCAATTTCACCTTGGAGAGTTCAAGCCCCATAAAGATTTAATCTCATCTCTTGTAACCATCTGTCTGCATCACCTTTTTGTCATAAAACACAGGGAAGGCAGAGAGTTTGCAATACATTGGGGAGGCTGCAAGGCTTCTTGATTTTATGGAATCAAGAAAAGAAGAAAGTCAACTGTTAGAATGGGAGCAGCACTCATACATAAGAAGTTTCACTTTAAGAATATATCAAGTCTTTGTAATTGCAAACCACTTGGGAAGGGGTCATCTCTTTACATTATATTTACATTCTGTAAAATAATGGCCTCTCTGTCTCTGTGCTCTAATACTATTGCCATGCTAATACTAAGGGTTTTTTCCTCAGATTTTGTGCAAATGGATGAATTCAGTAAAATCTTTGAGGTATTTTGTCTCTCCATTTAGTAGTGATTTTTACCTCTGAAATGCTTTTTGACCCACATGCTGGAGTATATTGTTATGATGTTCCTAAGGGTAAAGATCACAAGATGAAAAATTCTTCCAAATTGCAGCTTTCCCTGTCAATTCAAAAATGGGAATTTTTCTTTTGTTGTAACAAATCTCAGTGCTGTATTAGTTAACTTGATCAAATTGATAAAAGGCAAATTTGTTGTGCTTTTCCTAAAAAAACAAAAAAGGCTCTTTCAAGGTGTATCAGTGGTACTAATTAAGGGGATCATTTCTGTGCCACTGATGAACATTTCTCATGCTCAGCAGAAGCAAATTCATTTATCTGAATCACCTACTTTGCAGTGGAGTTGGTGGTAACACCTTTTTTTGTGCCCTTTCTGCTGAGCTTTGCAAACTCGCTGTAAAACCAAGCAGGACATAACAGAGTTTGTGCTCTGACTCTCCTTGAGAAAGAGCAGTCCTAACTGATTTGAGAGACTGCTAACAGCATTATAAGGAATTTTGGAGGTTGTTGGGGTGTACAAAACCTGCAGATAGAGCTAATTTCCACTTTATCCTTTTTCCTCCTGTTTTCCCCTGGTTTCAGAGTCGGCCAAAGAGGCGCTGGCCTTTCAGCAACCATTGCTAGAAGTGAACACGAGATTTCAGAGATCATCGATGGACTCTCTGAGCAGGAGGTGAGGCTGCTGGCTGTGCTTTGCTGTAGAAGCACAGCCAATAAACATCTTGTAGAGATAATGTGTCTTGTAGAGGGTCGGTTTCATTGATAAGAGAAAGCTCTTCTCTCTTTAAGAGGGTCTGTGTGAAGTGTGGCTTGAAGCAGATCTTACAAACACTTTTCTTTTGAGGGTTTTGCTTTCTAATTGTATCTGCCCTAGATTTTTCTCATGTGGCTGCTCATTGCAGGCTTGCTGCAACCTAGTTTTTTACAGCTGTAAGCAACATGTGAAAACTCTTCCTTTTCTCAAACTCTCCATCATTTTGGTGTTTCATCAGTTGTGACAATGTTTCCTTTAGCTGCCTCTAAGTGTTCATTGCAGTAGTGACAACTTCTGCAAGAGTTGTGTACAAAAAGGAGTTCCAGGCTGACTGTGAATGTGGAGCTTTAAGAGCTGTGTAATTCAAGAACTGTAAGCATCAGTAGCAGCATTTTATGTGTTCTTTACTTTGTCTTTTGTTCTGCAGAATAACGAGAAGCAAATGCGCCAGCTCTCCGTCATCCCTCCCATGATGTTCGATGCAGAGCAGAGAAGGGTGAAGTTCATCAACATGAATGGGCTGATGGAGGATCCCATGAAAGTTTATAAAGACAGGCAGTTCATGAATGTCTGGACAGACCACGAGAAGGAGATTTTTAAGGAAAAGTAATGGCCTTTCTTATCTTTTCTATTTGTTGCATTGAAATGGCAGTTAAATGCCCAACCCCATAAAGCTAAATCAGGATTGCTGAAGCTTTATGTGCAATAATATTTGATAATGTTCTTAGTTGGCTGTAATAAATACTGCAAAAGTTTCAGACTTGTTTTTCATCTGAGTGTGCTCATGTGCATTTAGTCCTTAAATACAAAACTTTCTCAAAAGTGTGTGCTAAGATTAAAATGAGAAGTGTAGATATGGAATTTCATTTTAACATTTTAAGTGCTGGGTTCTAACTTTGCACAATCTGAAAACTGGGCTTTTTAGGCTAATTTCACCTGTGTAAAGGAAGGGCTTGCTGATGGAACAGATTGTTTGCAAGATTGTTTTGCTTGTTTGATCATGGATTATGTTGTTAAACTGAAATAATTTCTCATTTGTAAAAGGTTTGTCCAACATCCCAAGAACTTTGGTCTAATTGCTTCCTACTTGGAACGAAAGGTAAGACATGTTTTAATATAAACAGAGCTTAGGGTGGCATCCCTAACTTTCCAATACAGTCATAAATAGAAGCTTTTTTAGTTTAGTCTGGGGGCTGAATAGTTATAAGTGTTTGGAGAAATGAAAAACTGAAATCTTATCTTTTCATTAGGAGTAAACCCTACTTTTTCCTGCTTTTTCATACTAGAATGTTCCCGACTGTGTATTATATTATTATTTGACCAAGAAAAATGAAAATTATAAAGCCCTTGTGCGAAGGAATTATGGCAAACGCAGAGGAAGAAACCAGGTACGTTGAATTTATTCATCATTTGGGTATTGTTATTTTATTGCTTCATATTTACAACTGTTTCATTATCTGAGATAGCAACGTATTATAAGCATGGGGGGAAATAATTATTTTTCCTTTATTGTATTTTTGCCCTTTTAAAATGTAAGTGATTCTGACCTCAAGGGTGTTGTTGGTTAGTTTGGTTTAAATTCTCTGAAATACCTTCTTCCTTTGCACATTTCTTACTTGTTTTAATATGACAATTCATTTTCTTTGAGGACTCTGCCACAGACATTGAGGTTGAATCCATCATTAAATCCTATGTTGGAGCCAAGAGTAATTAGGTTTAGCATGTGACTTGCAGTGGAAAATATATAATCAGTTCATAATGTCAGTGTTTGTCAAAAAGCAGAAATTAATAGTGATCTTTATTTGGTGGTCAGGCTCAAAGTCAAACTGGAACTTCAGAGCCAGAAGTAAGAGACCAATTTAATGCAAGTGAATAAAAAAATCCTGCTGATTCAGGAAGTGTTCCTTTGGAAGTCTTGAGAGAGGAAAAGAACAGCATTTTATGTACCAAAAGCTTATAAATACATGTGCTGGGCTAGCAGGGTTAATGTGGGTATTGGAAAACAAAATAACCCTGAAACTTTGGGACTGCACAAATCTGCTCTGAAAACCAGTAAATGCTGTAAATATTGCACTGAAATACACAAATACTGAACGTTTTCTAGGAGTCCCAGTAAATGTGTATTTTTAATAAAAAATTGTTGCAAAACAGCTTCAGCTGAGGAGTGGATCCTGTTCAGTAGAAACAGCCATGGGGCTGTGCTTCTGGGGTGCTGTTGTACTTCAACCTTTGGAATTATGGGCTGGTGTTCTAAGAAGAGTCCTGTCATGGGAGAGCACCTTATCTGTACCCCACAAATGATGGATTGCTTAGGATAAGGTCGTTGTCATTGTGCACAGGATTTCATAGAGCTTCTGCTCTGATGGGAGAAGTTACTGGAAATAACCTGTATTTTGCCAGGACTTCTGTTAGAATTTTTAAGCCTAATAATCCTTTTTAATAGGAAGGGTTATTTTTGTTGGAGTAGTGACTGGTGAATGGTTGCAGTTGAAGTCTGGATGTGTGGCAAATGAAAAGAAGATGGAAATAAACAGGATTGTCCAAATGTGGACAATCACTGTGGACACTTGACAGAGGTAGTGCCATTTGGAGTTTCTTGTGCCATTTTAAAATGAGGTTGGAGTGATCATGGGAAATGTCACATGTTCAGGGGTGCCTTTGCTGGGTGCTGTTCTAAGGGGTGAGGAGACAGAACTGGCTCAGCTGTAGTGCAGTGGAACTGGAGATTTTGAGATATTTAGAAAGTCATTACTGTATATTTAAATGTCTTTTCCACATTGTTAAACTTCAGAATGTTGGAGCTGTTAGAATTCAAAATTTGTATGGACTTTTCTATCCATAAATGGTTGCTTTCCTTGGATAATGTATACAGAACAGAAAGATTTTAATTCCAGCTTTAGACACAAGGGCATGGATTTACTTGGTGAACTCAGCTCAAGGTGCTCTGCCTGACTTTGTGAGTGCTCCTGTGAGTGCTGATTTATATGTGAGTAACTGAATACATCAGTTGGAGCACTGAAGGTTTGTTCAGCTCAAATTACTTGCTCTTGGAATTGTAGCAGAGTTGTCCTCTGTAATTGCTGGTTGTTGATCCACTTTAAGTGCTACAGCAGATCCCTAAACTTTGGGCAACTGCTGGCCAAGCTTAATGTGTGCTCTGTGAAGGATGCAAGAAAGTGCCAGGTTTTTAGCTCTGGAGAGAGTTGAGCTGGACTTGCCAACTCAAGGAAATACTCTCAGCACTCTAAAAGGGAAATTTTTCTGCTTGTGGAAGTTTAAATTCAGTAGTATTGCAGTTAGCATGTTAATAGTAAAAAACTATATGATACCAAAAATCATATTTGTATTTATAATTTTATTAATGATCAGTTAGCAACATCTATAACAGCTAGTAAAAAAGAAATTGAGAGGGTTAAACTGCCTGGCTTGCCAGAACTTTTATCTTACAGTTGCAGAAAGCAGCTCACCCCCTCCCCCTCCCGTGCCCCAGCTTTGTTTGAAGCTGATATTTTTCATATCTCTCAGTGGCAACTTGAAACTTTCTTGCTGATTGGCAAACACAAGTCATGTAAGATTTATGAGGTGCTCCAGGTTGGGCTTAGGCCAATAACAGGTGCTTCAGCTTAAACTCTTAATAGTTCATATATTTTTGTAAATTAGAAGGCAAGCAAGTGGAATATTGCAGTGGAGGAGATATTAATCATGGTAAGGACATTGAAGTCCTTCAGAATGCAGTGAGCACAGCTTGGCTCAGGTTTCAGTGTGGGGGCTTCCACTTGAGAGAAGCTAAGTGCTGGATCAAGGATGTGAAGAGATGCAAGGCTAATAAAATTCTGATGTGTGTTTGTCCTCAAACAGGTCTAGAAAAGGCTTTTTATAAAATGCAGCCTAAACTGTTCCAGAGTGTCACAGAGGTAACTGAACAAATGTGTCTTAAACCAAAGCTTGTCAAATGCAGAGCAAGTTTTTAACATACAATGGAGAAAAAGCCATGGCTGTATGGTGCTTTAACTTCCCTATCCCTGGACATGTTCAGGACAGGGCGTGGAGCAACCTGGTCTGGTGGAAGATGTTTGGGTTTGGAACTGGATGATCTTTAAGGTCCCTTCAAACCCAAACCATCCTGTGATTCAATGATTACAGAGAATTCCTTAAATAACTCGTTGAAAGAAGGTTTCTTTGAGTGAAGTTCTGAGTGTGCTGGCTGTGTCCCTGCAGTGTGTGTGGCTGGAGCCTGTGGCCAGCAGCAGGTGGGAGGCCAGTGATGTGAGCAGACAGAAATTCGCCGCCTGTGTGCGACGGGGATCACCTCCGGTGACTCCGGGGAGATTAGAAGGTGCTGTGTGAGAGGGGCAGCACTGCTGCAGGCAGCTTAAGTGGCAGAATGACACAATTTCCTGGAATAAACACGTTGCTGGGTCAGGCAGCCTCTGCTGAGGAGCTCTGTGATGTCGCTGCTGGGGTGGGCTTGGTCCCTTTGAGCCGTGCCCTGAGCTCAAGCCCATCCCCTGGTGTGGACAGTGAAAGTCTCAATCAGCAGATGAATGTGCAGGAACGTCGCTGACCGAGGCTTCGACTCCTTTAAGGTTTGTGTTTATGCATTGATTATGCAGCTTAAATAAAGTTACTGGGCAACAGAGAACCAAGTGGCCTTGTAAGAACAGGATTTTCAACAAGTGTTTTCTAAGTAGATTAGATGTAAAATAATTTTCTTTAAATTCTTTTTTTTTTTTTTAAATGCAGTTTTAACTCCTTGTTTTCAGGTCAATCTATCTAGCAAAGTGGAAATAATTTCTCTTGGCATGTCTCTGACATCTTGCTTGAAGGAAGTCTTTGCATAATCAATAACCAGCGCCTTAATTGCTAATAATTTGCAGCAAGATTATAGTGGTTAGTGTTTAGGGTTTCTGCTCCAGTTCACCTTTTTAAAATATCAAAACCAAGTCAGTTTGTGACTATTTCCAGCCTCAGTTTAGTTAGTGAAACAGTGACACCTGCTGCTACATTCAAAGGGAGGTTACTTCCTCTGTGAAAAAGAAAAGCCTATTTTGAGGAATCTTTCAGTAGACTGTAAAATCCAAGTTCATGAAGCACTAGAACAGCAATCTTGTGATTCTCTGTCCTTGTCATTCTCTGTCCTTGTGTTTCCATGAGTTGCCAAATGTACTTGTTTGAGACAAGCACAGTGTTTAATGTGCTTGTAAAACTGTCATCTCAGTAGAGAAAAGAGTTTTTGTTGGTTCTTTTAAAAATTCTTTCTGTAAACTCACTGGAAACGTAAGTCTAAAATTCCCAACCCAGTTTTTCTAACAATTATATTTCTTAAATACTAGTGACAGTTTTGAGAAAGTGACTTGGAGTTGCTGATAACTTTCATGCTACAAGACCTTCTGCTGCCCAGTTGTAAGATCATGTTTCACTATAAAATGCACAAAGTTAAAAATAAAATTTGAGAGGAGCGACACCCTCACTACATGGGTCAGACCTCCCTGAGCACTTTTAAAATGTAGCTGTTCATTTTTAGTGAGGCACAGAGCAGCCAGTGTGTGATTGTACAGCAGCTCATGCTGCAGAAACCTCCTGTACTTCATGGAATTTCCAAGATATAAAGCAGAGTTATTCTGTTCTTATGCTGACCACTGTGCAGTGCCTGTAACTTAAAATATTATCAAGTGGGAAGTAAGGCAGCATCAGGTTTTGTGGTGCTCTGAGGACAAGATGCTGCACCTTTGTGTGATGAAGTTATCATCTAAATCCTATTTCATTTCAGCAACAGATTGCTCGTCCTTCTCAAGAAGAAAAGGTAGAAGAAAAGGTAGAAGAGGAGAAATCAGACAAATCAGAAAAAAAAGAGGAGGAAAAGAAAGATGAGGAGGAGAAGGATGAGAAGGAGGAATCTAAGTAAGTGTGTATATGCTGAAATGCATGAATTCATCCTAGATTGCAGGTTTTGGCAAAGATCAGACCAGGATTTGCATTAGCCTGACAGTGAAATCTGGACTGAAAACTATTTTTTTTTTTTGTATGAAACAATTTTTTGGGCATACAAATTTCTCTGTCTTGCTGAGCTAATCAGATCAGTGGAAAAAGTAATGGGATTTTTATTTTGCACATGTAATAATTTCCATATCTTGTTGGTTGGGGCTTTTCTCATATGTTCTATCACACTTGGAGTGTTCGTATTTTCTTTGAAGTTGACAAAATCATGTATCTGTGTTAGTCTGCCAACTGGAAGTTGTGGGCAATAAGTGAATTCTGTTTCACTAAAGGCATCTTTTGAGTTCATGGAGTTTTGTTTGTAGCGTTTGGGGTTTTTTTTTGTCCATTGATATCCAGGAATATCTGCTCACAGTGGCTCTCTGAATGTGACTGAGTTATATTTTACCTATTCCCAGAGAGAATACCAAAGAAAAGGACAAAACTGAAGTTGCTCCAGAGGAAACAGAGGAAAGGGAGCAGGCAGCTCCTCGGGGCCGAAAAACCGCCAACAGCCAAGGTCGGCGTAAGGGCAGAATCACCAGATCAATGACAAATGAAGCTGCACAAGCAAATGCTGCTGCAGCTGCAGCCACTGAAGAGCCACCACCACCTCTGCCACCCCCACCAGAACCTTGTGAGTAGCATTTACAGCACTGCCAGGGACCCAGCTGGTCGTAGGCTCCTCACTGACATGGGGCTGTTTCCAGGCATGCAGTGCACTTCTGTTTCCCTGTTTAATATTCCAGCTTTATTCTTAGCCCTGCTTATAATTTTGTGACTGTGTGGAACTGTTAAACTTCACAAGTGTAACTTCATGAATAGTGCATGTGCAATCAGCTGACTGTTAGAATGATGTGAGGGCAGAAGAGGCAGTTCAGCCCTTGTGTGATAACACCTTGTCTCCCTGTGCAGGTTCATGATGGGTCTGCAGAGATCCAGGTGCCTGTGACACACTCATTTACAGGCTGTAGCTCACAGAGGATGCTGTTAAATAATTGGCCTGATATTTGAGTACTTCAGGGAGTTTCATAAGCTGAAATAGATCTTGGCAAGTTGTTGTTTCTGCATTAGATGGCAAGAGGCTTTTTTAAAATAAAATGTTACTTTCCTGGCTGGTATGGCTAAAAAAGATGATGCAGTCTCTGAGTGTATTTTGGAAAAGGCTGACCTAATTTGTGTTGATGCAGAAATACCAGAATATCTTGTGGCTGGTAAATAACTATCCAGGATGGCAGGGCAGGTTGTGTTTTTTTCTTGCAGTGCTCTGCTGTGGCAGGCTTCAGCTGGGTAGTTACAGGCAGCTGCTATTCTAGAGCTTGTAACAACTCTTCTGTTACTCAGATGTTCTGCATATAAAGAAGAGAGTAAGTGAGCACATCAGTTCTTGTATAACTGTAAACAGCAGGGATTGTGAGAAACATTCTTGCTCCATTGATACAGTGGGGTTCTATAAGCAGTGGATTTTTAGAAGTCTGAAGCAATCATGGGTTTTGCTTTTGTTTTGCTTTATTTTTAAACCATTTTTGCAGAGTTCTCTGAAAAATCAAAAATAGTTTTTCAGTGGATCAGATACTTTACAGTGTCCTACTTTTGTAGTTTGTTAATGGAAGCTGTTGCAGGGTCTTTGTTACATGCTGTATGTAATGCCAGATTTTATGAAAGGAAATGGAGGCTGGTGCAGCTCAGTGCTGCTCAGATATTTAAACAGGACGATACAAAATCCAGAGTGAATGAAAAGCACTTTGCACTGAGTCATACTTAGTTTCCTGCTTACTTTTACTTACTGGGGTTTTTTGTTTTCTTTGCTTTTTGTCCATTTATCCAGTTGGAGACTCAGTTAATACAGGAAAAGTAGATTTCTTGACACCCACTAACCAATAAATAACCATTCCAGCAGTGAGACAGCACTCCCTCCTAGCTTAGAGCATGTTGGATTGCTGCTTTTAGTAGCTGATGGTAATTACTGACATATTAAATAAAATTTTAGTGATAAATACACCTAAGTTAGTTACAGATCTTCCTTGACAGACAATTAATCCCAGTTTTGTAGGCAGAACAGTTTTGAACAGTTTTCTCTGCTGAGCTTTTGGTGGTTCCTTCTTTATCTCTGACTTGATTTTATGGAGATTGACCACTTGCCTCTGACAAGAGAGCTTTCCCCAGTGACCTGAGCAAGCCATAATATAAATAGATTTCTTGACTATGGGATGCATAATTGGTGCCATGATAGTGAATCCTGGTCTTTTCTCTGCTCAGTGTCTTTGTTTCTCTTTCAGCTTCTACAGAGCCTGTGGAGACATCCCGCTGGACAGAAGAAGAAATGGAAGTTGCTAAGAAAGGTAAACCTTAAAACCTTTGACTTCCTTCTGGATACTTGCATTTACAAAATTTCAAAGATTTACTGAATCACTGAATATATTTGCTGTGACTTTTGCCAACACTGTGCTGATTTGAAAATTGCTGTTGTTTTTTTTGTAAAAAAAGAAAAAGCAAGCAGCTTTAACAGACAAAATCATCTTTTGAGACTTATGTTGACTCTTTTCCTGTGGGTTACTTAGGACTGTTTGGACAGCAGTACTTCTCTGTCTTGCCTTCCCATAGGCATTGTTGTTCCAGTTATTGAGGTTTGGATAGCTGAGTTATTGATCCCAGTGAATATTGGTTCTTCTGTGTCTGACCAGGTCTAGTGGAACACGGGCGAAACTGGGCAGCGATTGCCAAAATGGTTGGGACGAAAAGTGAAGCTCAGTGTAAGAACTTCTACTTCAACTACAAAAGGAGGCACAACTTGGACAGTCTCCTCCAACAGCACAAACAGAAGGTCAGTGTTGTGGACATTGAATATTTTGCAGGAGAAAACTTGGATCTTTCTGAAGTCATGCATCACACCTCACTGAGGCTGTTTTGCAATCTCCACTCCTTTTCTACTTGTTTTTGTGTTGTGACATAAATCTCCTAGAAAGGGTGGCCGGTGCTCACTGACCTGTGACAGTAACCACTTCTTGCTTTAAAATGCAATAGAAGGTTTTGTACTCTACTTGAGCCTGAAGAGTTCTTCAGTGCTCTGAAAGCTATGTTCCTCACCAGTGCATGAGCAGCTGTAGATGTCCAACAGCTCCTTGAAACACAGCAAGCACTGACCTTACCAGATAGAGCAGGAGAGGTGGTAGAAGTCCAGGAACTGAAAGTTTGGGGGCATTGAAAGTAGAATGCTGTGTGTTGGAATCCTCTAAGCTGCAGTGCTATCCTGGTCTTCTCTCACTGAGGTGAAGAGCATCAGTGTCTGTTTGCTGCAGTTGTTCTGTTGTCCCCCAAACATGCCGTGAGACCGTGGTTTGTTCCCAAACTTGTTTCTGGTCAGGAGCAGCAAAAGTTGGCCTGAAGTTGAAAGCGTGTCCCCTTGTGAATGACTGTGCTAAACAGAGATTCTCTGTCCTTCATTTCAACCTCAGATTGGTAAATGGGAATGTGGTAAAAGGCAATAACTGTGAATTTTCAGTACATTGTCAATGCTGTGTCTTCCTCAGTCTTCGCGAAGGCCCCGAGAGGAGCGAGATGTGTCACAGTGTGAGAGTGTGGCTTCCACTGTGTCAGCTCAGGAGGATGAAGATATTGAAGCCTCTAATGAAGAAGAGAACCCGGAAGACAGTGAAGGTAACTTTTCTGGGAAGGAAACTCGTGTGTGCACAGAAAGGAGCCTATGTTTTGTGCTAATTATATGCTCAGAAAGCTGTGTTCCACTTCATGATGTTGTTGTTGTTCAAATGCTCTTTCAGTTGGATTTCAGCAATTTGAACTCACTCAAGGGGATGCAGCATTTTTAGAATTGAGCAGCCTAAAGATGTTTGCTGCTTAGTATTTTGAGATGCTTTGATTATGGTGTCATCTGGAGTGTTGAAACAAATTGAATCAAATACATGTAACCTTTGGTAGTTGATAGTCTCAGTAAAGCTTCAGACAAGCAAATTCAAGTGGTGGTTTCTTTTAATATATATTTGTTGGTTGCAACTGCTTATTTATAGACACTCAACATCAGTCAATCTTGGCTGATCTTTTGTGGAGCAAAAGGCAATAGAATTCATAAACAATGAATGAGAGCAGATGACTAAGTGTTGGGTTTTCAGTAGTTGGTATTTTTTAGTTGCAGTGTCTGTGTAATTCAGCCAATTGTCCATTTCTATAATAAGTCAAAATGAATTGTTTTGCAGATGGGTTGGTTAAAATTGTTGGATCCTTATTGCACCCAGTTTGTCAGATTTCACTGATTGAACCTTCATGGCAAAACATTTTTTCCCCAGGTGCTGAAAACAGTTCTGATACAGAAAGTGCTCCATCTCCAACTCCAGCAGAACCTGCTAAAGCGACTGAAGAAACTCCATCTGAGCCTGCTGCTGCTAAAGTAACCACTGAGGCCCCAGCAGAGCAGGAGTCTGCCATTAAGCCTGCAACCAGCACATCTCCCTCCTTACCAGCCCAAAGTGTAACAACAGCTGAAACTCAGAACCCTGAGCCACAGGTCAAGGAAGAGATAAACACTGAGGCTGAAGAGCCTATGGAGGTGGACAGTAGAAGCCATTCAGCTGAAGCTAAGCCTGTGATTACTCTTCCAGTTCATACCAAAGTAGAACCTGTAGAGACTGAAATGAGGCTACCAGAGAATATTCAAGTGAAAATAGAGAGTGATACCAAAGAGAGAGAGATGGAGAAACCCAAGGAAAAGTCAGAACCAGAGGAAATGGACTACAGCCTGTCCCAGCAAGTTCCTACAGCCAGACCAGAATCCCATTCAGATAATGACTCCAGTGCCACCTGCAGTGCTGATGAGGAAGTGGATGGAGAACCTGACAGACAGGGGTGAGTAGGGCTTTGAATGGACAGTCTTTGGAGCTGTTGCTCTTCTGGGAATGGCTGACACCACTGAGGGTATTTGAAGTCTTTTCAGAGTTCTGTTGGTGCAGTTCCTGTGTCACCCCAGCATGGCACTGGAGCCAGTGCCCCCCTCCCTCTCAGTGGTTTAATATACACACAGTGCCAGGGATAGATGTTTAAATGTCAAAAGTATCCCGTGTCATGGAGTGCCTGTGGGCTTTGGAAGAGTGCAGGTGATGGTGTTTGTGCACTCTCTTGCCTCTTCAGACATCATCTTTCCACAAATGTCTTGGTCCTCCATGTGAAATTATTTTGTTGTACACTACTATTTATTTTCTGTGGACTAAATACACGTAGTCCTTCCTATCCATTGTGTTTTTCCAAAGCACTCTCTATAAAGAAGATTGCACTGATGATAAGTACTGCATACATAAATTTCTGATGTGGGAGATTCTGAGCTCATATTTTGGTATTTCTGTGTATTATGAAAATACAGCAGCATCTGTTGCCTCTTCTACCATATGTGCTGTGGGACAGAACACAACATGGTTCTGACTTTTCAGCTCTTTGTCCAGTTTGATAAACGTGTTGGTTTTTTGAATTTAAGAGTTGTGGCTGTAAATTTTTTAAGATGTATAATCTTGGTCCTTTTGGTGATATTTTTCCCTTCTACCTCTTTCTCCAGTATCTTCAGCAGAGAGTCAAAGCCCTCACTGTTAAATCCCACTGGGTCAATTCTGGTATCATCCACAATAAAGCAAGGGCAGATGGACCTGCAACAGCTTCACCACCGAGCTGCTGTCATCCCACCTATGGTATGGGCAGTTTTCAGTGCTGCTTGAAGGACTGTTTGTTACCCCTAACTCTAGTCACAACATTAAGCAGGAAAAAAACTATTAAACAAATGAAGAAAAATATTATTTGCTTTATTATTGTATTTGTCAGGGGGAAAGTAGGTTAGGTACAACCAAGTATAAACCAAAGAGCTTAAAATCAGGTGTGGACCTTCTGAAACACCCAGACTGCAGGGGGTAGTTGAGCTCCACAGCTCCTCCAGGAAGTGCCTGTGAGGGTGTCCCTGACGTTGTCCCCTCGCTGTCCCCAGGTTTCCTGCAGCCCCTGCTCTGTCCCCGTGGGCACCCCAGTGAGTGGTTACGCTCTCTACCAGCGGCACATCAAGGCCATGCACGAGTCAGCGCTGCTGGAGGAGCAGCGGCAGCGCCAGGAGCAGCTGGACATGGAATATCGGAGCGCTGTGAGCCCCTGTGGCACCTCCAAGAGCCCCAGCGTGGAGTGGGAAGGTTGGTGTTCCCACACCTGGGCTGGGATAACCCCGTGCTTTGTGTCTGTGTGTTACACTGCTGCCTGATTGGAGAGTGACAGTTTAGTGTGATAAGGAACTGATAATGAGCTGCTCCTTGCTGGAAGGAGCCTGCCTGCTCTGCTGCACTTGTAGCCCCTTTATATAAAGGCAGAAAACTGGTTCCATGTGGGTCAAACCCAAAAATGAGTTGTTCCTACAGGGAAAGATGGAGCATGTGGGTGAGAGGAGCAGATGATTCTGTTCTAGGGGAATCCTTCCAGAAGCTTAAGGTGAAGGTGGTAGTGTGTACTCCATGCAGTAAAACGTTCATTTTAACTGTGCTCATACCTGGACACTGAGCACTGAAATAGGGCACAGAAGTTTGGTGGAACACATTAATACTTCTTTTTAATTGTACTGTTTGTACCTGATGGGTATGCCTGGCATTGGAGTAGTCCCTTCGTTAAAACTGTGCTGTGAATTGGACCTTTTGACTCCAATTTCTAACCCAGGGTACTTCTCTTTCTGATAACTTCAACCCTCCCAGGAAAACCAGTGGCCTATATGCCTTATGCTGAGGTCAAGAGAATAGAACAGGAAGCACAAGTGCAAAATTCAGCCACAAGGTCAGCATCACCCTACAGGTTATCTCCAAGAGAAGTCAATAAAGCCTCTCCCCAGCCTGAGATGAATGCAGCTCGCTACAGTGTCCCTCCAGGTAAAGATTTGGAGGATCAAATTATTCTTTAAACACTTTGTGGGTTAATAGAAGAAAGATAATTTTCTGTGTGTGCGTGTGAATAGGTGCTCAGTGTTTTTCTAGCCCAGTGAGGCTGTATTGTGCTATATCTGTTCACACTGCAATGTTTAATGTACAATTTTTCCCCTCTAGTTCTCCAGCCAGCCCCTCACCAGGTGATAACCAATATTCCCGAAGGAGTTCGCCTGCCCACAACCAGACCCACCAGACCACCACCACCACTCATTCCATCCTCCAAAACCAGTGTGCCATCAGAAAAACCTTCCTTCATCATGGGAGGCTCGATCTCACAAGTAAGAGAAATATTGAAAATATGTCTTACATCAGTTTTTTTTTCCCCTTTCTCCAATCTGCAACTTCCTGTACTCGTTATGGAGTCATAGCATTAACCCTTAAGACAGACCTACCTGTTCATACCATTCTAAAAGTCCAGGAATTGCAGGAGCTTTAGAAATGGAACATTTACTCACATTTAAGGGCATGGATATCCAGTTTAAGTGACCTGCATCCCCAAACTACCAGTGACATTCCACTCCTGCAGCTCTGTGCTTTGGGACATGGCAGTGGGGCACTGTAGCATTTCCAGATGGGATCATAGTAGTTTTAGCATTCTCCTTTAAAGAGCTTTCATTCCAGAAACAAGAATTAACATCTATTTGTTGTTTCAGGGAACACCTGGCACTTATTTAACATCCCACAGTCAAGCTTCTTATGCCCAAGAAACTGCAAAGCCATCAGTGGGTTCTATATCCCTCGGACTGCCAAGGCAGCAAGAGTCGGCCAAATCTGGTAAGGAAAGAAAAGCTGACATGTTTTATACAGACTATTTAATGATCCATAATTAAAGAAAATTAAAAAACCTCAACCTTTTTCTCTTTCTTCTCCTCAATAGCTTCCCTGCCCTATATCAAACAAGAAGAATTCTCACCCAGAAGCCAGAATTCCCAGCCTGAGGGACTCCTGGTCAGGGCACAACATGAAAGTGTGGTGCGAGGTAAAGAAAGATACAGACTAAAAAACTCTTGTCAGAGCCTGAGAAAACCAAGAGAGTTAACTGCTGAAGTGTTATTTTAAAGTATTCTATGATTATATAGGTATCATAAGATTACAGGATTAATTTGTTCCCAGTTTTCCAAGGCATGTGTATTTGTAGCTGGCTCCTCCTGTCTGCATGGCACACTTAAAAATATTTGTTACAAGCCATGCCAATTTCAAAATAAAGTTGCTCACTAGAGCAAATCCATCAGAGGAAAATAAATTAACTGCCATGAGTTAATGCTGTAAAGTACTCACAGTCTGTAAAAGGCTATGTTAAAAGAGGAAATAGCCTAACTGCCTCATATGCCAGCTGTTAAATTGAAATTTCCCCTGTATTTTAATGTAGACTAACAGTTCTCAATATAATTTTTAATTATTTCAAGTGGAGTGGTTTTTTTATTATTCTCTTATTTATCAGGATGTCTGTATTTCAAATCAGGTACCACAACGATACAGGAGGGGAGTATAACACGAGGAACTCCAACCAATAAAGTTTCAGTTGAGACCATTCCTTCTTTGAGAGGCTCCATAACTCAGGTATTTTACCTTTTACTGCTGGGAAGGCTGTAGCAAAACAGCATCTTCAGACCATCACTGTGAATGTATTTGCATGTCTGAAAAAGTCAATTATTATCACAGGGTAGGAACTGCCTTGAAAAAAGAGCTTTCAATCCAATCAGATATTCAAACCCCACTATTGCTGAAGTCAGCATTACCATGATTTCATCTTCATATATACAATTTTCAACCCTTTTAAATAGTACCAGGGCCTTTGGTAAACCTAACTGAGGGCAACTTTCCTGAAAATTGCATCACACCTGAGTTCAAATATTCAAACCAGGTGTAACCAGTCTTGTGCAGATTCTATTTAAATCCAAGAAGGGAAATTCAGGCCTTCTGTCTTATAATTTTAAATGCTGCTCTTTTGGTTTGTTTGGCATCCCTTTGAACAGAGAGCAATTGCCTCAATTCTGCTTTGAGATGAGAAGGGGAGGTTTCATTGCTTTGGACAGAAATAAAACCCAATGGCACCATGTGGTATATGTTATCTTCCCCCCAAATGGTATTTATAGGTTAAATGTTCCAGGTTGTGAAATACACTGGTAATATTGTTTAACACGGTAGCAGAAATAATCTTACTCATATTTAGGTTAAGTGTCTATAATAGAGGCAGCAATTTAAGCCATACTTGATAAATTAGTTGGTTTTATAGACTTAAAAAGTTTGTTTTGTTGTGTTTTCCCTTCACTCCTCCCTGCTCTGTAATGGCTCAGAGCATGTGAATTTACTGCTGTGCTGGCTTTGCACACAGGGTACCCCAGCTCTGTCCCAGCCCGGCATCGCCGCCGACGCGCTGCTGAAGGGAACCATCACCCGGCTGGCGACGGAGGACAGCAGCCCAGAGAAGTGCAGAGAGGAGGCCTCAGCCAAGGGCCATGTCATTTATGAAGGCAAAAGTGGCCATATTCTATCTTATGATGGTGAGTATTTGTGTATTCTACCTGCTCAAAGTCAGGTTCTGCTTTGATAATCCATAGCTGCAGTGTTTCTGCTTCCAAGCAGATGCGTGTTTAAAATACAGTTCAGCTATTCCTTTGCCATTCATTTCCTGTTTGTCACTGAATGTTTGTATTGTGAAAGGGTAGATAACCAGGTTTAAAATAAAAATAAATGTATCATGTAACTTTAAACTTCAGTTGAAATATTGGTAAATGAGTAACTTAACAAACAACTTTTTGACAAACTATTAAGGATCTTTTTAAGATTGATATTTACTGCTACGGTATTATATTGAGGTTGTGTTGTTTAAATATTAATGATCTGTGGTCTCATTAATGTAATATTCATGTGTCCTTTTTTGTTGTCCACATCTCCTGACCACACTCTTGTACATTTTGCCAGCTATTAAAAATGTCCGTGAAGGAACAAGGAGTCCAAGAACTGCTCATGAAATTGGTTTAAAGAGAACCTATGACACAATGGAAGGAAATATAAAGCAGGGGATGTCACTGAGGGAGTCTCCAGGGTCTGCACCACTGGAAGGTAAAAACAGCTGTTTCCAAGGTGTTTTGTCTTTTATCCATTGATGTAAGAGCATTTAGAGTTATCTTAGGGTGCAGACTAACAGAGAAGTTAGATTTAAATCACACTAGTGACCAAATCCATGCAATAACACTGCAGTTAGAGCATGGTGGAAACAGAACTGGAGTAGATTCCAGTTTTCTTTTCTGTTTTACCACAACTGCTGCTACTGCAGGTGGCACTTCTGCTCTCAGCACATCTGACAGATGTCCCTGGCTCTCCACAGTCCCAGTGGTCCTGTTGAGCTCAAACACTGGGTCACACCAGCACAGCCTCTGCCACACCCTTTAGTTAAATATTGGTATCACACTGCCCCGGCCTTTTGCATTCCTGCAAAAAACCTCTTTGAACTGCAGGATCCTGCTTCAGGGCAATCCCTAGTGCTGTGGTGTTTTAATAAACTCTAATCAAACAAAGCCTGCAGGGGCCAAGGCAGGTCATTATATAACTCTCCTGATTGTTTTGTAAAAATACAAATGCAAGAAAATGTTTCATGCCTCAACCACGGAGCCTTGCTCCTTAAAAGCATTTTGTCCCATCTTTGGGTAGCCCTTAGAGGCTATTTTGTGGACATGTTCATCAGATGGGACAATGAGAATATGAGGTTTGTAGGCTGCACACAGAAATTGAGTGTTGCCTCTAAGTTGCTGATGCATTTGGCTCTTTGGGCTCTTCTGTCATCTGAGGAGCTGCTCTGGTACTTCCATGCTTTGTCTCATCAGTGACACATTTTCTGTCTTCACACTGAAAAATTATGTGTTTTGAGCACTTTGTTTAGATTCTTACTGTAGGCACAGTAAATTCATCTCTTCCCCAATGATTCAGTATGAACTTTGAAAATTTGGAGGATGCTGAGGCATATTTTGGATTTTTTTTCCTTTCTTCCACTTCCCACCATGAACACCTTTCTTTCTAGGCAAGGAAAGTGGAGTGTGAGAAAAGCAGTGACTTCTTTTGAAACAAAGGTTAAGCTTAATTATAAAAAACACCTCCTGTTTTCTAAATATGTTAAAACTTGCAACTATGCAGTAGCACAAATACTTGAACTGAAAGATTATTTTTTTAGGGCAGGAGGTGTTTGTAACATGTTGCTGCAATGCCTGGCATACTGAGGCTTGGCCCTCTGGGCACTGCCAGGGTACAGAGATACCATCTCTCATGTGTAAGAGTGAGGGGGTTTGTTGGTTTGGGGGTTGGATTTTTTTTAACACTTGTTTAATTCTCTAAATTACCTTCATTTTAATTTTAGGTTTGATTTGCCGAGCGCTGCCTCGGGGTAGCCCACACGCTGAACTAAAGGAGAGAACAGTCTTGTCTGGCTCTATAATGCAAGGTGAGGTTTTGCAGGTTTAGAAAGGGGAGCATTAATGAATCCTCAAAAATCTGGATTTCTGAACCTTAAAGCTCTTATTAACTGTGGGAGCTGTGTTAAAGGTGGAGCTTATTTTATGAAACATTTTCAGAGCATAAATCAGCAGCTTTTTGATATGCTGTGTTCTAAGCTAGTCTGTAAACATAGACTTTATTTCTTATGGGAAAATAGACTTTTTAATATGAATACTTGGTAATTAGCACCTTTTTTTAATGAACACTAACAACTCTGCAGATGCATTTATTTCTTTTGTTTCAGCATCTGAAATAACATGGAGGTTTTCTGTAATATATTGTTCAGTATTATTTTTGTGATGATTTTTTTAGACTTTGCATCTTTTTTAGACTTTGTATCTTACCACAGACTACAGCAAACCCAAAGTTTCACTGTTATATGTAATTACTCTGCTTATGAGAAAAGAGACTTAGCAGCTATTAATACCAGTCATGTGACCCTTTCTCTCTATAAAAGGCACGCCAAGAGCAACAGCTGAAAGTTTTGAAGATGGTTTGAAGTACCCCAAACAGATCAAGAGAGAGTCACCTCCCATCAGGACGTTTGAAGGAGCCATCACCAAGGGCAAACCCTACGATGGGGTCACCACCATAAAGGAGATGGGTCGCTCCATCCATGAGATCCCAAGGCAGGACCTGCTAAGCCAAGAGAGTCGCAAGACTCCTGAAATGGTGCAGACGACCAGGCCAATCATAGAAGGCTCCATATCTCAGGTAAACACAGAAAGCACTCTTACACTCACACAGGAGTGAATCAGGTCAGGCTTTGGGAATTTTTTCCACAACACAACCTTAACCTGAACTTTCTCTCCTCTTCAGGGCACACCCATAAAATTTGAAAGCAACTCTGGCCAGTCTGCCATCAAACACAATGTAAAGTCTTTAATCACTGGACCAAGCAAGCTGCCCCGGGGAATGCCTCAGCTGGAAATGGTGCCAGAAAACGTGAAGGTGGTGGAGCGAGGAAAATACGAAGATGTGAAGACCGGGGATGCCGTGCGGTCCCGTCACACGTCCGTAGTCAGCTCTGGTCCCTCTGTTCTCAGGTCAACTCTTCATGAAACTCCCAAATCACAGCTGAGCCCTGGGATTTATGATGATACAAATGCTCGGAGGACACCTGTGAACTATCAGAGTCCAATGTCCAGGAGTTCACCTATGATGAATAGAGTTAGTGAGGGTATGTGTCATTCCTGTCCACAGTAAGACAAAAAGTTTTATTATTTAAATTTGTTATGTACTCCATTCTTCTTTATTTTATTCTAGTGGCTTGTCTCAATTTGGAACTTGGCTAGAATGAATTTTAGAAGGCTGTAAGCTGTTAATTGAAATAAGAAAATGAAAATCTGCCATAATAGAAGAGGGAAGTGGGAAGGCAATTCAGTCTCAATTTGCATTTGATTATGGATCACATTGAAAGTGGTACCTACAAGGATAATGTTTTAAGGGCAGAAGCTATTCTTGATTTAAAAGTGTCTAGATGAGGAAGATGATTTAGTGAAGTGTTAACAATCTTAGTTTTAAAGTACAGTTCTTTCAACAGAAGTGTTTTGTGATATAAAATGTTCTCTGTGCTTTGTTGTATTGCAGTCATTGAAAATGCTCCTTGGGAACCCGAGTATTTTTACAGTTAAATTTTCAATAGAGAAATAGGCATTTTATTAATTTGAGTTGTTCATTGCTTTTAGCTGGAGTATCTTCTGGGAAGCCAGCAAATCATGAAAGGAAGAACACACTCACTCCAACACAGAGGGAGAGTGTGCCAGCAAAATCTCCAGTCCCAGGGGTTGATCCTGTAGTGGCTCACAGTCCTTTTGACCCTCACCACAGAGGAGCAACTCCTGAAGTCTACAGGGGTCACCTCCCTCCCCATTTAGATCCTGCTATGCCATTTCACAGGGCTCTGGATCCTGGTAAATACATTTGTGTTGGCTTTTTTAGTTTTAGAAATACTGTGAGCTTTGATGCACAGAAAGGACACCTTTATGAGGCAGTTATCAATGGCCAGATACCATTTATAAGATTAGAAGTATTTATTGTTGTGATTTGATTTCACTTTAGTGGTGATTTAATATCTGACCAAGAAACTTAGTAAATTAGTATTGTATAATGCTGTAACTTCCCTTCAGAGCTGCCAGCTTGCTTCTGTTTTGTTAAAAAGTTCACAGTATTTTTAGAAAAGTATTTGTGGAATGTATTGAAAGCTTTGCAAAGTAGGATGTGGAAGAGGCTAGAGAATTAAAGTGTAATTCTATATAATTATATATAGACTTACATATTCTATATAAGTCCTCTGTTCAAGACTGTGATTATTTTCACTGAAGGATTATCAGGTTATCCCTGGTGATATTAAATACAGTGACTTCCTTTTAACCTATCCCTCAGTTTACTTCTGTGAGGTGTTTTCTACCTTCTTTAGGTATTTCAGCCTTTTACATTTTCAGAATTTCAGGACTTATAGTTTTATTAAAGTCATCTCTCCAATCTGGATTGTTTAGCACTTTCAGTGTGCATGCAGTGCAGAAATTCAATAAAACATCAGTATTAAAATGCTACTTTCACTCATTTGGCGCCAACTAGAGAGACTTGATAGCACCTCTCATTGAAGCTTTACAAACACCTGAAGGTTTTATTTAATCCAGAATCATCCTGCTTCCTAAAAGCCCCCTTTTCCCTCCTTTCACCCTCAGCTGCTGCTGCTTACCTGTTCCAAAGGCAGCTGTCCCCCACGCCGGGGTACCCCAGCCAGTACCAGCTGTACGCCATGGAGAACACGCGCCAGACCATCCTCAACGACTACATCACCTCCCAGCAGATGCAAGTGAACCTCCGGCCCGATGTCACCCGGGGATTGTCCCCCAGGGAGCAAACTTTGGCACTCCCTTATGCAGGAGCACGAGGTGGGCCTGTCTCTGTTTCTATAATCCTCTTAAAAGTGTGTTTTGGCTGTGCCAGCTGTGGTTTGGATGTACTCGTACAAGGCCGTGTGTATAAATGTGTTCATCCTGTAGTGATGGTGGATGTCTGACAGCTCATTTGCAAACTGCCTTTTGTGGAAAGGAAAACCACCTCTATAATCAATATTTTTAAGGAGAAGTCTCTGAGAGTTACTAGTGTTCAAGAGCCAGATTGTTTTCTACTCATTTAAGTTGATGATCAGAACCATATTTAGCTCACCATCAAACTTCAGAAAAGATAATTATATCAAAATGATAACTTCTTCAAAAAGAGTATAAAAGCAACAGCCAGAAGTGCAATGTTTCTGATAACAATGCTGATTGTTTTATTTTTTGGGTAATACCCAAAATTGCTAAAAGATGGGATCATTGAGTAGAAGTGAAGTGCATTTTTCCAAAGGGCAATTAAAGGGAGTGCTACAAATGCAAATTCTGACTTTGTATGTTCCTAAATTGCTGATTGCCAGATCTAAGAGAGTATAACCAGCTGGAATATAGCTCTACACTTGCCTTATTCTTGTATTTTTTCCACCAAACATTCATTGCTGACTGTGTAGACCATGTGCTGGAGTGGCCATTCTCACGTGTGTCATCTCCTGACAGGAATTATTGACCTGAACAATATGGCCCCCACTATCTTAGTGCCTCATCCTGGAGGAACGAGCACCCCACCCATGGAGAGAATCACATATATCCCTGGCACCCAGCTTACCTTCCCTCCCAGGCCTTACAACCCTGCTTCTCTGTCACCAGGTAAGAGCTCTCATGGCTTGGTGATGGCTCTAATTGTCTGACATGCTGAGATAATTGACCATCTTTATTCAGCTTTCATTAATGCCATGTTTTGATGTTTTCTCAGGAGATGCTTTTTGCATGCACCTCTCACTTGGATAGCAAAGGGGTTTTGATGATATCCTGTGTAGTTACAGTAGAAGCACTGTCAAATTCTGAATTTGCCTCATTCTGTCAGGTCTTTATTTGTAGTAATTTGATTATAATTCACTAACCCCATTTTACATGTGTTGAAGGGTAGAATTGGGGTCTATAAACTGTGTAGTTTCTAATTATATAGCAACCACTTTAGTAAAAGGCTTTTGAGCCTTCCACTGTCACTGTATGTTAAGCTTTTTTTCTAAGTTTCCCTAGATTAGTGGATAGTCCTGAGTGGAATCAAAATGTATTTGGGAAATTTTGCTGTAAGTGTATGGCAAAATATATAGGCAAGTGTTTACATTATTTTTTTGCTCTTTCATTTTACCTTGTGGACCTTCCAGGACACCCCACACACCTGGCAGCTTCTGCAGCTGCAAATGCTGAAAGGGAACGGGAAAGGGAAAGGGAGAAGGAGCGGGAAAGGGAGAGGGAACGTGAACGAGAGCGGGAAAGAGAACGAGAACGTGAGAGGGAGAGAATCTCCTCAGTCCCTGCTGAACTTTACCTCCGACCAGGTGAGGGCACATGGATACACTTGGATCACTTGTCTTGTACACTGTAACTGCTCATTTTATGCAGTCACTGTTAGCAAATACCATTTACACTTTGCTTTTACTCTGCACTTCAGGCAGGTTCCTGTTGCCAAGCAGTTCTGGTCATAATTGCAACTTGTGCTACTTCTTGAACTTTCTCTCAAAGCAATGTAGCACCTAAAGAGGAGTGAATCCTAGTTGTCACTGGCACAGCTTGCATGTCATTTAGAGCATTGTGAACAGATTTAAATCTTTAATCCATACCATCACATCCAGAGTGATGGAGACAACTGGGAAGGGATGTGGAGGAGACAGCATCCATACATAGTCCTGCATTGTTGTAAGAGTATCCAGAGTGGTGGAGACAACTGGGAAGGGATGTGGAGGAGACAGCATCCATACATAGTCCTGCATTGTTGTAAGAGTATCCAGAGTGGTGGAGACAACTGGGAAGGGATGTGGAGGAGACAGAATTGATTTACTGTGCTACACTGTTGTAAGAGTTATAATTTATTTTTGTTTGTTCCCCTCCACTCTGTCCTGCAGGTGCAGAGCAGCCTGGCAGACCCGGCAGTCACGGATACGTCCGGTCTCCATCCCCCTCTGTCAGAAGCCAGGAAAACATTCTGCAGCAAAGGCCAAGTATTTTCCAAGGAACCAATGGGACAAGTGTAATCACACCTTTGGATCCTGCTGCTCAGCTACGTATCATGTATGTTTTAGAAGTCAATGTGGCACAGATATCTGTTCTAATATTTGAGCTTATTAAAAGGTGCGTTTAGGGTTAAGGATATGTCACTATATGATTGCTGTTGGATTTATCAGAGCATTTCTATCAGTGCATTTTGGGTAGAAATTAGTGTCAGAAAAGCTTTGCTTTATTGTGTTCATGGCTCTAGTTCTTTCCACGTGATGTAATTGAGGCTATTCAATGTTTGCCCACAGGCAGCTCACCCCTGGAGCTCCCTCTATCACTCAAGGCTTGCCAGCTTCCCGTTACAACACTGCTGCCGATGCCCTGGCAGCACTCGTGGATGCTGCAGCCTCTGCTCCTCAGATGGAAGTTGCCAAAGCAAAGGAGAGCAAGCACGAAGGAACCAGGATAGAAGAGAACATGGGACGCCGGTCAGCTGTGGTGACTGACCAGCAGCAGATGGAGCAGAAGACCCTGGAGGTAGAAAAGAGGCCTGTGCAGTGCCCCTATACATCTGCCAATTACTCTGGTGGCAAGTCCCAGGGACAGACTTCATCAGTAGTCTATTCAGAGGCTGGTAAAGAGAAAGGACCTCCTCCTAAATCCAGGTACGAGGAAGAGCTGAGAACTCGAGGAAAGACCACAATTACTGCTGCTAACTTCATAGATGTGATCATCACTCGCCAGATTGCTTCAGACAAGGATGCTCGAGATAGGGGCTCTCAAAGTTCAGATTCTTCCAGTAGTTGTACGTATCTTAGTCACTCTCTACTTCTTTGCTGTCTGTCTTAGCCTTTTAGGGAAATGATGTGAAATGTTTCAGATGTTTAATGATAAAATACTCAGCTCTGCAAAGCAGAAACACCTGATAGTTTTTGCATATAGACTCTTGCAAAACTAGACTTGTTTGCTTTATTCAGATTCCATGCTCTACAGCATGAATGCAGGATCATAAGAGTAGCCTTATCAGAAGTCAGGAAAGTGAAAATTATTTGGTTTATGTTGGAACACTGTGTCATGGAAGTATTTGTGTCACCATGGTTATCATGAGAAGGCAACAGTGTTTTGAGTTTCATTCACTGGTGCCGTTTTACTGGAAGCACTGGTGTTGCTAAGTATAGGCAACAACAATTTTCTGTCATATTTACATCTTATTCCACAACCCTTGCTTGATATTCAGTGTCCTCACACCGGTATGAAGCTCCTGGAGATGCCATTGAGGTGATCAGCCCTGCAAATTCACCTGTACCTGCTCAAGAAAAGCTACAGCCCTATCAACAAGAGACACCCAAACCAAGCCAGGCAGAGAGTAAGTTCATCTGCATGTGGAAATATTCTCACAGTCACCTTTTTTAGATTTGTAAGCACAGAAGTTTCAAACCTTGAAGCTTAACAGAGTGACCTTTTCTTTTTCAACCAGCTGACCCCAACAGGCCGTACGAGGGCCCCATTCACCGCTACAGGACACAACAGGAGCCCCCCTCACCCCAGCAACCTCCACCTCCCTCTTCCCAGGCAGAGGGGATGGCACACGTGCCCAGGACCCATCGGCTCATCACCCTTGCTGATCACATCTGTGTAGGTTTTATAATTATGGCTTTTATTTGAGAGTATTACAGAATACTGTGTCTGAATTTACAACCTCATTCGTTGCCATCAGTTCATGAATACCTACACTGTGGCCATTGTCTAACCAAGATCTCTTTTCTATTTCTTTTGGTGACATCCAGCAAATTATCACACAAGACTTTGCTAGAAACCAAGCAGCTACTCAGGCCCCTTTGCAGCCTCCCACCACTACATTCCAGAATTCCACCCCTGCTCCAGCTCCTGTTTCTGGCCGGGCAAAGACCTCGAACCGCTACAGCCCCGAGGCGCAGTCGCAGCCCGTGCACCACCAGCGGCCAGGGGCCAGAGTGTCCCCTGAGAACCTCTCTGACAAGGCCAGGGGAAGGTAATTCATGGATTCAGTCTAACTGCAAGTTTAATTGATGCCCAGACATGATATTGATACAGAATAGTGCAGTAATTTTGGTGTAGATTGGAAGCAAAGGCGCCTTTTGGTCTTATTTTTAGGCAAAGTCTGTCTCCTACTGTTTTGCCAATTGCTTGGCTCCATAACATAATTTATAACTTTTTTTCCCTTTGCTACTTCTCTTAATTTTCATTCTTTAGAAACATTTAATATTTATTAACATTTAATAAGTTAAAACTTACCAGAGTTGTTATGGACAATGCATAGTCATCTTTTTAAGATCACCAAGCTTACTAAAGCATGTAACATATAACTACACATAAGCAGTTGTGTAGGAACAGGAATATTACATGAGTTAACTACTGCTTCACTGAGAGTAATTATGTGTCTCTGAATTGTGGATGTAGGCCTGGAAAATCTCCAGAGAGGAGTCATGTCCCCTCAGAGCCCTACGAGCCAATCTCACCACCTCAGGTCCCGGTTGTACATGAGAAACAGGAAAATGTTCTTTTGCTTTCCCAAAGAACTGAGCCTACTGAACAGAGGTAGGTAAAACATAATTCTGAGTCTTTGTGCTGCAAACAGTGTCTTTATTAAAGAGCAGGTCAACTGACCTTCCTCTGGTGCCACAGGCAAGTTGTTAATCGCTGTCAATCTTTCTGCACTAACATCCAAAACTTGCTATTTGGGAGGTGCTTTGGGAAGGCTGAGGGAAAGGCCACATGTTGGTGCTCTGTCTTAAGTTTCTTGGTGCAAGCAGAGTGTTCTGTGTCACATCTGAGAGAATGTTAGAGTGAAACTCCTCGTGGTTGCCAGTTCTGTAAAACTGAAGTGAGTTTTGAGGAAGGTCACAGTTTTTATTAAATCATTCAGCCTTCTCCTGCCTGGTTGGATTCCTGGATATGGTCCTGGTGGCGAGGGGAGGAACCCAGGCTTCTAGCACTCGTGGTGCTGGAGCAGTTAATCACTTGAAATGTCACTAAGCTAAGGAGGTTCCAGGAGGAGTGAAGTGGGGTGTCCATGGATCAGGCAGCCCTGTCCCAGTCTGTCAGATCTGCACCATAAAACTGCACAGGACCGTCATGGGGTCCCTGGCAGTGCTGGTGCCTGCAGACGTGTGGGAGATGCACACTGGAGTGGGTGCTCCTGTATCTGCCTCCTGAGGAAGGAGGAGCACTCTATTTATTTAAGGCTCATGCTGGTGAAAATGATTCTGATTTTCTTGGGGTTTTCCACTCTGCAGTTGCTGCAGGGCTGTTACAGTCCATGATGGATGTTAGCTAGATGCAAAGGGATTTTCAGGAACATGGCAGGGGATATTGCACTTTTTAAAAACGTAAGGATCTTGGTCTAGGAAACCTAGATTATTTTTTACTTCATTTTTAGATTATTTTTTAATTTACATATGAGTTGTTTGGTTTTTTAATTCAAGCTTATGTGTCGGATTGCTGCTGCTTAAGCAAACTCAGTTATTATTGGGCCCCCCAGTGTTCATATGACTGTTAGTGGTTTCTGCCTGACTGCTTTTGGGAAGATTTAAATGTGCATCTTACAAGTTCTGTCTCTTTGACACGTGTTGGTCTTGGCAGGACTGACTCTCGCTCTCCAGGCAGTATCAGTTACCTGCCTTCGTTTTTCACCAAACTTGAGAACACTTCACCAATGGTAAAATCCAAGAAACAGGAGATATTTCGAAAGCTGAACTCATCTGGTGGAGGTGACTCTGACATGGGTATGCAGGACTTGCCTTTTCACTCAATTTTTCCAGCTTAAGCTTTATGTGACTTCCACCTGCAGATGTCCTGACCTAAATATGATCAAATAATACAAATTAGTATAAATATATGAATATAAAACACATATAATAATTTATGACCATAGAACTAGAAGGTTAGATTATTTTTATGCTGTTGTATGTAGGACTGTCACATCATTTTAACACTCAGTTTAAGAGATGAAACCACATAATTAATGAGAGAGTTGTTAAAACCTGACTTAATTCTAACTAACTGTGTCTGTAATTTGCTTTATATCAATACTACACATTTTCCTATTTGGAAAGGTGTCTTGAAACTAAATGGTTTGTGTTTTCTTGGCCCTTAGTGATTATGTCTTTTAAACAGCATTTTAATGTAGTTCCAGTAATAAACACTGAGATGGTGGAATATGATACTATAACTATATTTTTGCTTTTTTCTTGTGCAGTAGGGCTACTGCTGATCACTTCGTGATCATCAGTACTGAAAAATTCAGTGAAATGTTGTGTTTTAATTGCAGCAACTGCTCAGCCAGGGACTGAAATATTCAATTTGCCAGCAGTCACTACCTCAGGTAAGTCCTTCAATAAAAGAAACATATGTTCCAGAAAAATGTAATGTCTTTAATATCTTAAATTTATACTCTTTGAGGAGTCCAGTAAAAGAGGAAAATGGTGCAAATTTAAAAGCTAGTATCCTACATGAAATCTTATTTCCTGCACCATAAGGAAAAGCAAAATGATCAAATCTTTCCCCACACTCCTTTTTAATTTCTCCAAGATACACTTCTTGCCTCCCTCCCCACCTTTCCTTGTGCTTTCTCTTCTCTCCCAGGTGCAGTCAGTTCTAGGGGTCACTCCTTTGCAGATCCTGCCAGTAATCTGGGTCTGGAAGACATTATTAGGAAAGCACTGATGGGAAACTTTGATGACAAGAGTGAGGAGCACGGGGTGGTCATGTCCCAGCCTCTTGCGGTGGCTCCGGGCAGCTCCGGCGCCGCGGTGCCGGCGAGTAACGAGACACGTAGGGAAGAAGCCAATCCATCTCCAAATTCAGGTATTGCAACTCCCAAATATCCCAGGGCCTTAAAGAAAATAAATAAATCAAGGGTTTGAATAACCTGGTATCACTGAAAATCACTGTCTTTGCTCTGTAATTGGCAGAGGTGGTGTTTGCATTTATCGTCCTGGCTTTTCCATCAACACTGATGGAACAGGAAAAGGAGAACAGGGTGCACTGGATACCTAAAGCTTCTCAGTGCTACCTGATGGTTTCTAGAAACAAACACACAGAGGCTGAAATGTGGTTGGTGAAATCTGTCCCTTCTGTTGCCAGGTGGGGCAGTCAGCAAGCAGAAGCTCATCGGCAAGTCGAACAGTAGGAAGTCAAAGTCTCCCATTCCTGGGCAGGGATATTTGGGAACTGAAAGACCTTCTTCTGTCTCATCTGTACATTCAGAAGGGGACTACCACAGACAGACTCCAGTGTGGGCCTGGGAAGACAGGCCTTCCTCAACAGGTGAGGAACGGGCTTCTTTCAAAGGTGTTTGCAGAGCTCAGATGTTGTATTGTAACGCCAGATATTGGCCAGAAGTTCCCAGCACGTGGGGGTTTTCTGCAATGGATTTTCTGCTAATTGTCACAACCCAAGGCAACCCAGATCTCTCAGAACAGCTCGTGTTTTTGCCTTTTGATGCAGGTTCCACCCAGTTTCCATACAACCCTCTGACCATGAGGATGCTGAGCAGCACCCCCCCGACCTCCATTGCCTGTGCCCCCCCGTCCATGAGCCAAGCAACCACTCACCCACAGAACAGGATCTGGGAGCGAGAGCCTGCACCACTGCTTTCAGCACAATACGAGACTCTGTCTGACAGTGATGACTGAACTATGCAGATTATTATTTTTTTTTAATTTGCGGGTCAAAAAAAGAAATCTATTTTTGACTTGTGCCCACAGAGACTTTCCAAGAGAGCAAGGGCCACACAATGAAGAATTGCTGGAGAGTCCGTGAAACGCCTTCTGCACAGGCTGTGTGTTGGAGGATTGTGGTCGAGAAGGTTGACTTACTAAAGATAAATATGTAAAGAGTTTTTAAAAATGTGGACTATTCCTGCTCTACATCTATTTGTAAAGAAAACCATAATGTCTTTTAAATCATTCTTCTGTAAATAGAGAGTACTTTTTGCAGTGTTTTTTCCCTTGCTATAGTATCTGGTGTACTTATGTTCAAATCATTGCCTAAACTTTGGGGGTCATTTTGTAATTTTTTTTAAGCATTTTCTCCAGTGTAGAATACTCTTCATAACCCTAGCCTCCCTCTCAGCCTAGCCTAACCAGAACCCCAGCCTCCCAACCATCATTGCCCATTTAATGCCGTGCCACTTCCTGCAGGCATTGTGCTTTTATATCATTTTTTTTCCCTAGACACACTTTCTCAGTGGTGTTCAAGCTCTTGTGAAAATGTTGATTTTTAAGACTGACCCCTTAGTGAATTCTGTACATTAACATAACTCCAGTTCGCTGGAATAAGATGATATATTTCTTTGGAATTTGAAATTCTGCCACATTGTAAATTTTTGGTGCAGTTGGTTTTATTTAGCAACACTGCAGAAATATTCTTGCATGGGTATGTTATGGTTCATTTTTAAAAGGTTAAAGAAACAAAAAAAGAACAGCTTCTGGAGGCATACCTCACTGTTATGCACACTGGGAATTTTAACTGTGCCCTAAAAGCCTATTCTTAGTGTTCTCTGTTTCTGCATTGTATGCAGTCAAAACAGGCTACTAAATTTTACTGTCATATTTAACCACAGCAAATGGCTTTTCTGAACAGAGGCTCTGGGTGGGTTGATAAATCCTTTAAGAAGAAAAACCTCCACATCCCAAGTTTAAATAAAACAAAGTGCTTTTATAGAATAATTGAGCAACACACGAGTCAACTACTTGGCTTCTGTTACAACCAGTTTGAAATAGGTACTGTGATTTTTACCTTCCTCCAATCTGATTTTAAAATCTTTATGTAATAATTATTTTGAAGTCTGCGTCCCAATCCCTGTCCCTCTAAGCAAGCTTTTGGTGGAAGTCCTTACAAATGCTTGGCTTAACTCCTGAAGTGTGCAATACTTGTTAGGGTGATTTTTATTTTTAAATTGTATATGGTACTAGGAGAGTCTCCTTAATCATTCATCTATCAATGCTTGCTATGATATGCTTGTAGCTCATGTACACATCCCTCTGGGCAGTGATGTCACAGGGTGTCCTGACATCCATCTCCAAAAGCATCTTCATTTTATGCTGCACTGACCTCAGGAAGTGAATTCAAATCTTCCGGGGTAGAAGGACTGATTCACAGATAGCACTGAGCTGGGGGGTGGCGTGGTCTGCCAGATTCCAAACTGCTTTTGCATCTCATTGATCAACAGGGTCTTAGCCTTGGAGTTATTTTCCAGTGAAAAATATTTTGGATTTTGCCGCTGTATTTGTGCCGCGTTGTATGAAAGGTGTAATGCAGTGTGTAACCTTGAGTGGTGTGAGCTCTGCATCCCAGGGACTGTGACAGTCCACTTGCAAACAGGAAGAAGCACAGAACTATTTATCAATAGTAAATTTATTTTCAGTCCTTTAAGGAAAGCCTTTTTGCCCCAAGTGTGGGAAACAAAATTCCAAAGGAACTCATTTGGAAACCTGACACTGTTGAAAATACAGAACTATTTTGCTACTTTTTTTAAACACTGCATCAGAGTAGATCCTTTGGCAGTCTTAAATCTCCTTGCAATCTTTCTCTGAGAAAGATTTCTCTCATCCTCCTCTCCTTTACCCTTCTGGCTTGAAGCAGTGAAGTTTTCATCCTGTTTGTAGACCTGTGCTCTTATTTTAACTTTCTTTTTTGGTTCCCACAGCAACATATACTGGAAAACGAGTTGATCTGCCCTTCTTGTAGATTTAAATTTGGAGTGGAGAGTTAAGTTCCATTCTTAAACTCACTTGTTCTCACTTTCTTAGTGTAACAAATACAATGTGAAAGAGGCATGTACAGACAAATGTCTTTGCTACCTGTACAGTAAGTATAGCATGTTCATTGCAAAGCTTCATGTTACTGCTGCAGCAGCAGCAAGATATCCAAAGTAGGATAGTCACAATCTCCTAAGATACAGTTCGAGTGGCATTTGCACATAAAATGTTGCTGCTTTTTTTTGTTTGTTATCCAAGTTTTAACTTCTCCAGTGTAAAAACCTCTCCAGAGCCTAAGTTAGGGTTTACCACAATTCCAGTAATCTTCAAGTATGGAATTACATCTGCCCTGTTTCAAACAGGAAGGTGTTTGTAAGTCATGTTTACAAAGTGTAGTTTACTACAAATTTTTACCTGATTTCTGATCAGCGCTTTCACAATGCTTTCATCTTGATATGGTTCGTGATTCTGATATGAAATCATTTAAGACTTGAAAAACCCATGCATCATAATTTCCACACAATGTCTTCACTAGACAGTGACTTCTGGATTCAGACCAATCAATAAAGGGGATCAGTTCTCCACTTGCTTTTCCTGTGTCTCCCTTTTGTTTTGCAGCATCAGGCAAGACCCTGCTCCCAGGGTGCTGCAGGGTTCCCAGGTACCACTGCTGCCCTCCAAGCTCTGCTACTTCAAACCCCAAACCCAGCACCTGAGGGAGGGTTGGCTCTAATGTGCCAGAGCCTTTCTGTCAGTACAGCCCTGTTTTTACATCCTAGCTTGCTGAGAACAAAGCTCTGTATGTGACATTTTCCAGCTTCAGTGAACTTCTGCTCTAGAAACCCTGTGTGCCTCTTCCTCTTAGCTCAGAGGTGAAGCTGCTACTGTAAGTAAATTAATAATGATGTAATTACATTGAGGGTTGTACCAACCAGCTGCAGTTCTGACAACTGAGAAGTTAAAATTGTGCTTGGATAGTGACAGAATTATTTCTACTACCCTAACTAAATATGGATTTGGTAATTTCTGGTTTAATTCTCCTCTTTCTTTAACATCAGGCATCCTGGCAGGGCAGAACTGAGAAATTCTGTTGTCTAAAGCAGCTGTTCATACTCTATTCACATGAAGGCAGGTAGCTGACAAAGCTGGGTTTGTACACAGCATCTTTTCCAACAGGAAGCCTCAGCATTCAAGCAGTGACCTGTCCAAGAGAGGAGGACAACTCTGGCACTCCGTGTGCTCTCCACTGGAGACAAGTGTTTATTTCTGACAGCAGCTCCGTGTGGTAACAGTCTCACCCCTCCTGTGAGAGGACAAGTTCTATCTTTGGATGCTAAATGAAGAAATACACTTGATCTTCAGGCAACCTGTTGGACCAGGACAGGGAGCTACAGCTCTGCTGCAGGGCAGGTACAGCCTGGGAAATGCTCTGCTGAAGTTCAAACATGCTGAACTGCAGCACTGATAAAAGTATAGCCCTGTTGTGCTGTGCAGCATGTAAAGAGTCAGACAATTCCTGCCTGTTCCTTCTCGAGACTTGCTCTAGGACAGCCATGTTTTGAACCTGAACACTGCTGTGGGCAGGCAGAAGTAGCAAACTTCTACTCCTTGACTCTAACACAGTATTAATACCAGGCCAGACTTGCACTTAGACAGCCAAAATTAAATCACTTAGCACAGTAGGTCAGTCAAACCACAGATTACACCACAAATTCACACAGTTAAGATTTCACACCTTTATTTTGGGCTGTTAGGCAGTGGCAGCCCTTCCTTTTAAGCAGTCCTGAAACTCCTCATTGCTGTTTCTCTAGAGGATTGCTCCGAGCTGCTCCCAGGCTGTCCGTGCTGACCAACCCTTGCTGCCTTCAGCCACCTCAAGGTTGGGCTCTGTGGCCAAACTTATTTGGAGCCCTTTCTCCTCTTGGCCAGCTCAGCTAGTTCCTCCTGGATATGCTGGACAGAAGCAGCATCTCCCTTCTGCTGTGCTTGCTTGAGAGCTTCTTTGTACACTTGTTTTGCTTGCAGGAAATCTTCTGTAGCAAGAGGGAAAAGAGCCTTGGCTACCCAGTTCCATCACCCATTTTCAGAGCCCCCTCCTGACACTGATCACGTGTGAAGGACAAGGACTACTTGGAACACATCAAGATCTAGGGAGGCTCAGAAAACATCCTGCCAGGTTACCAACTCTGAGAGCTGGAGAGCAGCAGTGATGATGGGACTTGGTGCTGCTTCAGCATTAAAATCTCACAGAAACAAATCTCATGCATGTCTTCTGTCCTTTTGGAAAAGTTACTGGATACAAAGGACATGGGAAACAAGATCCCCTGGTAACCTTTTGGGTCAGGCTAAATTCAGTTTGTGAAAGCAATTCAAAGTCAGACCTACTGCTTAAACTAAAACTGATAACCCCAAACCAGCACTGTAGTTCAGCCCTACAATACAGATGGAGATCCCTGCAGTCAGCACAAGCTCAGTGACAGGCTGGGCATTTATTCACTGACCTTTGTGCATCAGGATTGCTGCCAGGTTATTGAGCACCATGTGCTCCTCGGGGTGCTGAGTGTCCCTTGCCAGCTCTGCTGCCCTCCTGCTGTAGGCGTGCGCCTCCTCGTAGCGTCCCTGAGCGTCCAGCACCGTCGCCAGGTCATTCATCAGCACCACACTCTGCACCAGGAGGGAAAAGGGAAGCTTGTGGAGCAGTCTGGGGCAGCAGAAGCACCACATTCATTCCCTGTCATGCAGTTAATGCAGTATTTCCCAGAGAAGCGTTCAGGAAGGAAGTCTCCTGTATTTCTGTATTTGCATGCTTGTCCTTCCTGGCAGGGAAACAGCCTCGGGTAGTGCTGGCCAGGCCTGAGGGCAGCAGAGCTGCTCCAAGGCTGCCTCATTCCCTGGAGTCCAGCTACTGCTGTACAAATCACCTGTGGATGAGTCTCTCCCTGAACATCATTTGATATCTGCAGAGCCTTCTCATACATTTTTTGTGCTGCTGGGAGCTCGTTGATGGTCAGGAGGTAGCGGGCGTAGGAGTCCAGGCTCATCCCGAGCAGGAGCTGGGTGTCGGCCTTTTCTTCAGCTGCAACAGAGAGGAGTGATCACTGCCACAGCATCCAGCATCAACCTCCATCCTACCACAGCAGGGAACTCAGGCAGTGTGAAGACAATGGATTGACATGAGGATGGTGCTTAGGCAATACAGAAACAACATCAAGGACAGGGAAATGGAGAAAAGATGAGAAGCCTTTGGCAGACAAGGCCGCCCACCTGATAAGACATCCTCAGGCAAGTCCTTCTGCTTGGCAATCTTCTCCTCTAAGGTCAGGATGCAGAACTGGTAGCCAGCTACAGCTAATTTGTGCCTGCAAAGTGCAAAGCAAAGCTCCTTCTATCCCTGAAGGATCCCTCATTAAAAATCCTCTGCTTGGCCACCCCACCACCACTGCAAAGCTGAGATGAAAGCAGGTGACACTTCTAGCTGGTAACTCACTGTTTCTGAGTAGCATAGATACTGGCCAGCTTCAGGGATATCTCAAGGACAGCGTTGTCATCCTGCCAGGAGGGCACACGATGCAACTGTTACTCTCCTTGTACCTCCCCAACAGAAACATTTACTTTGTCAGAGAGTTTAGACCTTAAAAATCCCCATCTTGTTGCCTCCAGTGCTGCCATCCATTACAGTATTGCAAATTTCCAGTAAGAGGCATTACAGCACAAGAAATGAGGTAAAGAGAAGGGCACCACTGGGAGTCTGTCTCAGAACATACCTCCTTTGTGTCCCCTGCAAGCATATAGCTCATAGTTGCTTTGTAGAGCTTTTCTGCCTGAAACAACAATTTTGAAGAGGATACTGAGGAACGATGGCATTTAAAACACAACAGAGGCAAACTACATAGAGGGACCTGGCTCAAATTTGTTGCATTTACACTACACCAAGGCCAGTAAGAAGTGAAAGGCTGACCAGAGCCCAGTGGTACTGAACCAGTGGGTCCTTTCAGTTTCTCCTTGAGCGCTGCTGCAGCAGCCAGGCCTTCACCCTGTCTGTGAGCTCAGGGCTTTCCCAGATTCTCCTTGGAGCAGCCACCTCTGTGCTCAGCTGCAGCATTTCACAGTAAGCATTCCTTCCCTTGCACACCGTGCTGGAGCTCAAAATTTAACTGTGAGAGCATCTTTCTTAACCTGGTGTGCTCATGGGACTGCAGTCCCGAGCTGGATCATTCTGCTTTGCACTGGGACATCTCTGCCCCACAGCTCTGAGTCTGCAGCTTGTGCCAGCACCCCACACCTGAGACTGTGAACAAGGTGTCAACCTCTAAAAATTCAGCGAGAAAAACCAGAGTTACTCACATTGTCCAGCTGTCCCTGCATGTAGGCCACGTTCGCCATCTGGAAGAGACCGACAGTGCTCAAGCTCCACCAAGGCGCTGCGGACGAGCCTCAGCCGCATTTCCTCGTCCCTGCAGCTGTCCCCGGTTTGCCCCAAGCCCGGCTCTCACCATGCTGTAGGTGTAGATGATGGCCTGCCTGTTCTCCTGCTGGTGCGCCCGGCGCAGGGCCTGGTGCAGGAGCTGCTCGGCCTCGGCCAGCTCCCCCTTCATGGTGCTGAGCTGCGGGGGCAGCAGGCCCGGTCACCGCCGGGCCCCGCGCCCGCTCCGCCCGCACGGCCCCGCGCCTCACCTTGGCTCTCTTCAGCAGCAGGACGATGGCGTCCTCGCCGTCCTCCTCGGCGTCCCGCGGGAACAGGGAGAACCCTGCGGGGACGGCGCGGTCAGTGCCCGGTGCCGGCTGCGCCGCGCGCGGCGCCCGCCGCCCCTCTCACC
>VZSE01003319.1:118486-143858 GCA_013398275.1 Promerops cafer | reverse complement strand
CATCCCGCCGCTCTGCCCGCCCTGGTGAGCAGCGCCCGCAGCGCCCTGGCCGTGCCGGGCTCCGCACGACACCGGGCGGGGACAGCGGGGGGACAGAGATGAGGAAGGGGCTGGAGCATCGCCCAGGAGAGGCTGAGGGAGCTGGGGTGGCAGAGAGCGGAGCCCGTCCGTGTGTGTAAATCCCTGCAGAGGGGTGGAGGCGGCTGCACCCAGCTCTGCTCGTCCGGCAGGAGCGGATGCCCGGGCAGTGCCGCCTGGCCCTGAGGAGCGTCCCCTGGCCCGGGCAGTGCCCGGTCCTTTCCACGGCACCCGCGTTTGTGTGGGGGCATCTCAGAGAGACCCCTGTGTGTGTGAGGAATCCTGTTCCCAGAACGTGCAAAATAAAAACATTTTAAAAGTCGCTTTTAAAACATTTTAAAGGATGCCATTGCTTGGCCTGGTTGCTGGGTTGGGCCGGAGTGCCCAGATGACCCCTCCCCGTTCTCAGGATCCATGGTGACCCTAAAGATTTGCCACTGTCTCCTGTCCTGTCTCGTTCCAGGGCTGGTCCCGTGCCGCTGGGATGGACAGGAGTACCTTGCCAGTAGTGGCAGAAGAGCTCCTGAGGGAGATCAAAAAGGCTTTCCAGGAGACCTCACACGGTATGTGAAGGGTCCCGGCCAGAACGGGGCCTGCCACACCCCCAGGCAGTGATGAGGGCCCTTGGCCTCCCCTTTTGTACCAGACCCGGTTGTCTCAGGGGTGGCCTTCACCTTTATGTCCCTTTTTGTGACAACAGACGGGTGTGAAGCACAGATAATGAGGAGCAGCCCCTTCTCGAAGCCAAATTCAAAAATCACACCAGTTTGAACTCTTTTTTTTTTTAATGTGAGACTTAGGGGTAATGCTGCCTCTTAGCGCTCCTGGTGCACGTGGTCACACTTGAGAGCTGATAAATTAATGTCTCCGGGCAGGAATTCTGCTGTGCCCTCAGCTCTGCTGGTTCTACAGACTCACCCATCCCAAAAGTGGAGTTGGAAAGGGAAATTTCCCAGAGCCGTGGCCTGACTGACCGGCAGAGGGGGCGTGCTGGTGATCCCAGGGCTTCAGTGAAAGGAGCACAAGCCAGCACTGAAATCCTGGCCAATTCCAGCAGCTAGTTAAGAATAATTACCTTTGCTGGGTCTGTGCTAAGAGAATATTAATGTTTGTGTTTACTGGATGAGTTGCACAGAATGGCTCTTCCCAAGGAAAGTGTGTGCTGAAGGAATATTTTTAACTGCACAAAACCCAAACAAATAAGAATTCAGATAAATCTGTCTTGAGCACTGTGTGGGAGTGAGGAATAGGCAGAAACTTCATGTCTAAACTGTCAGAGTGACCCCAGTGACAGCTTTTTGGCACACTTGCACTGTGGCTCCTGTCAGGTTAGAATAGATCCAAAATCTACACGTGACTTTTAAGAGAGCTTTATAAATCCTGTTGTAAACTAAGCAAAAAAAGAAGTTCACATCCCTTTAAAGATGTCCTTGAAGCAGCAGAGTGGTACTAAAGCACACATGGAGACAGAGCTATGGAGACAAACTGATGGATCCCTTTGCAGAATTAAATTCAAATAAAGCTGGAAAATTCAAACCAGCAGTGCAAGTCATGGGGAGTATTTTGAATTGTCGGAAGAAAAGGATTTTAAAGTCAGAAATCCAGATCTTCCAGAGGGATATGGAGACAGAGTACATTGTGTCCCCTGGCTGATAACAGAAAGATCAGAGTGGACAAGTAGAGCCTGAGCTGTCAGCTACAACAAACACAATTTGCTTGAGTATAACTTTCCATCTTAACGAGAATTTCCAATAAATGAAGACACAATGTTTCAGTGGGCTGTAGTAAAAGCCATAAACCAGTGGCGCCCTGCAAGACTGTGCTGGGAAAAGAACATTTTTAAAGTTGTGATGCCAGAGTCCTCAACTCATGCCAGGAGAGTTTCAGGGAAAAGAATATATATATATTTTTAACCAGCTTCTTAAAGTGACAGAGTTAGATGCTGAGGCCTCCTGCTTTTTATTGTGTGCTTTTAAAAGCAGGATGTCATAAAAGAAAGTACATTTGGGCTTCTGCTTTTCTTTTTAAAAGGAATCCCTGTGGTTGTGATTGCTGTACTTGATAAGTGCCTTAGCACTGCCATCATGGATCATTTCGCTGCTCCTTGTTGCTTTTTTGGTGGCTAGAGAGGATGTTGAGAGCTCTGCAGTCCTGTGTGGCTTCTGGGGGGACAATGACCCCCCTGTGATGTGAAATTCTGCAAAATCACATTTCCTTTTCTTTCTGTTGCAGTCCCTGATGACCTCCTGCTGGGGTGAGTGTCTTCTGCTTCAGTTCCTGCCCCAGTGTCCTGCTGAAGGGCAGTTGGTGGTCAGCTCTCATCCTGGGTTTCCCCTGTGTTTGACCAAGTGCTGCTGAAACACAAAAGTGCTGGTGGTTTTGGTGGTAGTGCAGAGGAAGGTTCTGAAGGGTTTTTTATCCAGAGATTCACAAAATTATCTCTGTATCACTGCATCTCCTGTGATGACTTGCTCTAATTTAAACCCAGGATGTTTAAGCTGAGCCCTGAGTCCAGCCTCAGGTCTGGAAGGAGTTTGCTGTGGGAGTGGATTGTGTTCCAGGGTGATTCATCCCTCTGCCTCCCTCCCACTGTGAGCACCCTGAGCTCACTGCTGCCCTTTGAGTCATGGGCACGTGGAGAGGGAGAAGTGTCCTGATCATCACCCTGCCCAAGGGAATTGTTAACTTGGAGATTGAGAGTTTTCTTCTGTTCAGGGGCAGTCTCAGGTCAGCTTTGTCACCCGTGTGAATACTTCAGTCATTCCCAGCAGTGACCTGAGAGATCCAAGTTTCACAACGTCAGCCCTCACCAGTTGGTGTTGAAGGTGGAGAAGAGGCATTGTCACAGTGAAGGAGACTTTTCAGATTTATCTTTAACCTTGTGTTCCTGCCTGCCAGGGGATGAGATCACCGGGAGCCCTCCAGGCCTCAATGTCTCTGTGTTAAAGTTATCTGACACAACACCCCTGGAAGGTGTGCTGCCTCCCTCTCCTGGGACCACAGCAGCCTTTGAAAGGTGGGAGTAGATTTGAAAGCTTTTGTTCCTTCTCAGAAAAGAAGACAGGAGGAAAGAAATTCCCTTGTTAAGTTTAATAATTGTGGAAACTCTTAGCAGCCAGATTTCCATCAATTCCCTGCATCCAGCAGCTCAGAAGTATTCTGATTTAATTTCCCAATCTCTTCCAAATCTCCAAAGTCCTTGAATTTCCTGTGGGCATTTCCTGTTGAACTGATCAAATGATATACACAAGAAAAGAATTCCCTAAATTTGAAAAGAGTTCCTGAAACTCACTGAACTCAGCCCCCTTATAGTCCCAAACCTAATCATTAAGGAATGTCTTACGTTAAGTGTTCCCCACCCACCTCCTCAGAGCCCTCAGATGGAGCCAGCCCTTCTTGCCTTGAGTTTGTGCAAGTTTTGGTCTTCCTGGAATCTGTCTGTCTGCTTGGCTGCTTATCAATGAGCTTGACTCAGCCATGCTGGGGCTCTGCTTTGCTCTGTCCCCCCTGGACTTGGAAACTTGCCCCTTTCTCTTGGTCTCCTGCTCGTGTTTGGTGCTATCTTTTCATCACTGCTGATTTCCTTGTTGTTTACCCTTGGAACCAATCTAGACTACACAGATTTTTCTCAGCCAGTGAGAGGTCTGTAAAGTTAACTGAGCTGCCCCTGAGCTCTTTGGAAACTCTCAGAGCAGCTGGATTTACTAGTCTAGAATGACTTTGGAGCCTGTGAGCTGTCTGGACAATAGGCTGAAGGTGCAGATGTCCATATTTAACACACACCTTATCCTATACCCTGCACAGCACCAGCAGGAGATAAAATCCCCCTTTGGGATGTGCAGTGGTCCCCATCCCAGGCACTCCCTCATCCATAAATGCTGTGCATCCCTGAAAGGGAAAGGGTTTTTAGGGAGAGTGGAGGGACATCAGGCACGTGCTGCCCCTGGGTGTTTATCTGGAATAACTTGGCTGTCTCCGAGCCCTGCTCGTAGCTGGGTCACAGATGTAAAACTGATGCTATCTGGTGTCTCCGTGTGCAGTGGAGTGTCTTGAGTAATTCCCTGATGTTCTCCAGCTTCCTCCTGATGCAGTTTGGTGGGTAGAGGAAGGATAATTTATCCCTCAGTTGTGACTGTGATGGAGGAGATGTGATCACTACAAAATGACTCACTTGTTCCCCAGGGTTTGAGCTGATTTCCAGGGGATGAGGAAGGAGCCCCAGTTCCTGTTGCTCCAGGAACTATGGACCATCCTTGCACTCCCCTTTCTCCAGGAAGGTGTGTGGTCCATGCCTGGAGGTGGGATTCAAGACCAGCTGATCAATGCAGGGCAGCACATCCAGGGCAGCCTGGCTGTACAGCTGAGGTGTCCCAGAGCACGAGCCCCTTTTGCCCTGAGCACTGACAAGTCTGGCTCTGTGTGCTCCACTAAAATCCCTGTCTGTGCCTTTGTGCTCATGGGACATTTTCAGCTACTGCAGCAAGGAAAAATGCCTTACTTTTGCAATGGGCACCTTCTGGGCTCCACAGGGCTGCCTCTGTGCCCTGAGGCTGAGCCAGGGGGTCTCCCTTTGTGCTGTGACCTAACTAGAGACACGTTCTCTTCCAGGCTGAAGTTCATTTTTGGCCCATCTGCAGTCCCAGCTCTGGATTTGGTGGATCAGCGTTCTGTCACCCGGGTCAGGTCCCCCAGTGGAAGGACTCTCTACCAGGTACATGCTTCTCTTTGCTCTTGCTTTCTGTTGCTCTCCAGCTGGCATCTGTGTTTTACAAACTCCTGAAGTGACACTGGAGAGCAGCAGCCACAGGCTAGAATTAGAGCAGCATGGTTCAGAACCATTTCTCTTGTGGCTCCCAGCCAGCCAGAGACAATTTATGTGTTTGTGGGCATCACAGTCAGGATGAAGTTTTCCAGGGATTGCTAATTTTGCTTCATTACTCTCATCCTATCCAGCAAAGGAAGTTCTTCCTCTTGACCAGTTGTACACAACTCATCATTATCTGCCATCACTGCATTTCTTTCCTGTCATGACCTCTGCTTGGCAGATCTCTGCTGCCTGGGAGGAAGCAATGCAGGCCAAACCCGTGGGTTTCATTCTGGTTCAGTGTAGCCAAGGCTGTGAATCCCAGAAGCATCCCCAGGAAATGGCATTTTGGGGAGAAGAGCTCACCTCAGCCCTGAGATCAATTACAGCACAGGGTGGGAGTGAGGTGCCATTGATACTTCATTCTCACCTGTCTGTGCTGTGCACAATTCCTTGTTCTGTGGTCTCCCAGTACTGGTGGCATCTCTTGGGACAACCTGTCCATGCTGTGAGCCATTGACCAGCTGCATCCAGGCCATGGCTCACAGAGCTGTGCCCTGGCTGAGCACCAGGACCCTGTGCCCAAAAGATTCTGGTCAGAAAGCACCAATTCCTTCTCCTCAGCACTCCCAAACCCTGAGGTGGCACAGCCCCTCCAGGGCTGGGCCTGGTTCTGTGCTTTTCACACACCAGAGAAGGGGGAATGTCTTTGCTCACTGCTGTAGCACCCAACAGGAACATTTCCAAGTATCCCCTCTGCAGAGGATCTGTTCTCCTCCCCTGGAGGTGTTCTGGGTCGTGTAGGGTGAGAGAAAGGCTGTGAAGTCAGGCCTGGCTGATGGCACAAACCCTTCTCACGTGTTCAGAGCTTGCCCTGCTTGGTTTGCACATGGAGCCTTTATCACTTCTGGGGCCATGGAGAGGACACAGGCCCCTCCAGAGGGACATGAGTCATAGCCAGGGCTCGAGAACAGCCTTGGATTCCAGTTGAGGGCTTGCCTGTGGATGTTTGGTAAAGCCTAGGAAGCTTCCAGCACCCTTAGAGAGCAGCTGCCTTCCTGATTAATTGAATGCTCAAAGGCTTTCCCTTTTTTACTGTTGCTTGTCTGAAAATGCCACTGGGTGGAGAATGGTCACATTCTCCTTGCAGAGCTTTGTCAGGCCCTGCAGGCTAAGGCAGAGCTCTGCTGGGCATCAGTTAATAATCTGCTGATATTAAAAATGGGCTCAGTTGGTGCACACTGGAAAAGGAGCAAGTGTCAGAACTGCTCTCCTGCCTCTGCAGGGAGAGGGAGCCTCTGGTCTCCCCGTGGAGAAGGAACCCCTGGACAGGAGGGGCAGGGAGTTAATGCAGGACAAACCTCCAGGAAGGAGGTTCCTGTGTGCCTCCAGCTGCATTCCTCTCCAGTGCAGCTTGATTGCTGATTAAGGCCACGCTGATGAGTTCATTAACAGAGGAATCTGAAGAGATATTTTCTCTGGGGGTGTGAGGTTGGTGCCATTGTGAAATTCTCCCTCATCACAGCTGTCTGAGATGCAGAAACAAAGAGCAGAGTCTACCCTGGGGCTGGAGCAGTGACAGGAACACATCTGGAGTCATAGAAACCAGACCCCTGGGTGGGACACTGCACTGGAGTCACTGGCTCTTCATTCCTGCGTGCTGTAGGAATGTGTGGAAATGTCCCCCAGCTGTGCTCCTGGAGACAGGGGCATCCATGGCTGCCTGGACACTGCACAATCATCCCTGTAAATTATCCCCCACAAAGTCAGCCCTGCCATTTGCACCCAGATGTGGTTGAGCTGGAATGTGAGGTGGTGCTCCCACTTGCAGCTGGCTCTGGAGAGCTCTTTGAGGCCATGAGGCTGGTTCTGTTGTGAAACTCCTTTGGGTCATTATAGCCAAATCTGAGCTGGTGATAATTCCATATCACCCAGCACATCTCAGGTCCTGCTTCAGGGGAGGAAGGCTCTGCTCAGACAGGCCCTGTCGTGTAGGCAGCCCTTGCCCTCGGGAGCTGAGCTGGGAGAAGAAAGAGCCCTCAGTCAAATGAAAGCTGTGATTTGTCTCTTATTACCCTTGCTGTTCAACAGAGGAGTAGCACTGATGGAGTGTCCAGGAGCTGGGTGCCTCAGAGCTGAAATCATCCCAGGAGAGCTTGGATGATACCTGCCATGCTGAGGCCAGGGGTAAATCCTGCCTGCTGCAGGGATGGTGGGTCTGGCTGATGGTGGAGCTGTGCTGGACGTGGCAGAGTGTTGACCTGGCAGCATTTGGGGCAGCCTTTAGCTCTGCCCAAGTGGCAGAAATGCTGAGCTGTGGCAGTGAAGCAGGGCAGTGCTTCAGCCCTGCCAGCTGGCACCTGCACTGCTCACGTCCTGCACTTCCATTTCTTTTTTATTATGTCTCTTCATTCGTTTCCTAGAACTGTGTGGCAGATGCCCCACGGTGAAGGGTTTGAGCAGCAGGCCCTGGCACAGGCCGTGGTGCTGCCTGTCTGTCTGTCCTTGTGCTGGTGCCTCAGCTGACCCTCCTGTGCCCCCTCCCTGGCAGGGACACCCAGGGGGATTTTTCCTCGTTGAGGCCCGGGGATGAGGACAGCAGAAGGAAATCTCACCTCAGGGCCAGGGGAGCACCCCAGTGCCTGGCTGGGCTGCAGCTGGCCAGGAACAGAGGCACCTTTTTCTTCCAGTCTTTGGATTTTAGGTTTTGCATTATGAGGCAGAGGCTTGTTCTTGCCATCTAGGTCAGGATGGGGGAGCGCTGAGCTCAGCCCAAATCTGGCAGTGTCTGTCTGTGGCTTCCCCCCCTGCCCAAAGGAAAACACTTCTGAAGGGAAGGCACCATCAGAATACTTCATCTTGGAAAAAACAATCAAAGGGGCTGCAGGAAAACAAACTTATCACAAGTGAAACAAACTCAGCCTGCAGTAAAAGGAGGCCCCAGGGTAAAGGACAGACTGGAAAAAAAAAATGGTTTACCCTGAAATGGGAATGTGAGTTTTGTGTCCTGGATCTGCTGGGAGTGAGGGGGGCTTTGAGGCATTGGCACTTCTGTGGGAGAGCCTAAACTTCTGGGTGTTCCCTGTTGGGCAGAGGGTGCAGGGAGAGCTCCAGGGGACAGGGGAAGGCTCCCCTGGGAAGTGCAGCTTTGGACAGTGAGGGACAATGTTCCTCTGGAGGGGCTTGGAAAGCCAGGGCTGTCCTGGAGGGGAGCAGCACTCTGCCTTTTCACTTCTTGTGTTTATCTTTGGATTTAGGGGTGTGTGTGCCACGAACCCAGCCAGAGTGGAGAGGGCTGGGGTGGGAGCAGGCTGTGATGTGCCCTCAGAGCCCTGGGCCCTGTGCAAGTGTGTTCTGCTCCTGCAGATCCTTCCCTTCCCATAGGTTGGGCCCTTAAAGTAGTTTCCTAAAAGCTATTTTCCAGTCTTGAAGAGACCAAAAGAGAAATAATAATCCATAGGCTGGCTTTCCTATGCCCTGCAGTCAGCTCCAGCAGCTCACAGGTTGCTCCATGCTGGAAAGAAATGCTCCCCTCACCTGTTTGCTCACCCCAGTGCCTCAGTACCAGCCTTGCAGGGAACAGCATGTGGGAAAAGCAGGCAGTGCTGTTCCCAAAGCAGAGATGGAGCAGGGAGGCTTCTCTGGAGACTTCAGCTTTGTTTATTCAGGCAGATCTGGATTCCAGTAGCTGCAGCTGGTTTTGAGAGCAGAACAGCCTCCAGTGGCTGGGAAAGGAGAGGCCTCCCTGCGAGTGCTCAGTGCTGCTCTCCTGTCCCCAGGCCCGGGGTGGCTCTGGGTTCACACCTGGCTCTGTGTGACAGGAGTCTTTGTCATTTCCACCTCTGAGCCTGCCAGTGCTGGGAGGGAGCTCACGGGAGGGGCTGGCACTGATGGGAGGGCAGGGAGTGGTGCCACTGCCCCTCTCCTGGTCCCTTGGAAGCAGACAAGTCCCTGGGGCTGGGATCTGCTGCAAGCACAGGTACAGGACACCCTCACCTCAGCGAGAGAAGCTTGTAGAGACCATGAGAAACCTGAGGAGCTTCAAGCTTAGGTGGGTCACTGCAGTGTTTGGGGACACCTCTGTACTGTGACATCTCCCCCTCACTGCTGGGTCAGTGCAGACCCAGCCTGAGTCAGAGAAATTAAAGTGAATCTTGCCTCTGAGTCCTCATCTGCCTCTCTTTCAGGTCCTTGGAAGCTCGGGCAAACTCTACACCTGCTACAGCTCCTGCCACTTCTGCACTTGCCCTGCCTTTGGCTTTTCTGTGTTGCAGAAGAGTGAGAGCCTTCTGGTGAGTTCTCTGCCTCAGCCTGGGGCTGGCATGGGCACAGGGGACAAGGCTCTGCCCTGCTCCTTGAACCCGAAATTCCCAAACAAACACGAGTGTGGAGTTGGGCTCGCAGGCTGAGCCTGACCCACGGTGCCATCGGCCTCTGAGAGCCCCAGATTTTGGGTGCAGGGTGCAGGGAGGGCATTTGGTGGTCAGCAGTGGTGGGGAGGGTGCCAGGAGCCAGGATCTGTGTGTCCTGGTGGCAGAACTGGGGACACTGAGCACCACCTGTGCCAGGAGGGAACCACGTTCCTGGGAGGGCCCAGCACTTCACTAAACACATTTTGGCCAGGGTGGATTCCTGGTCCAGACAGAGCCTGACATTCCAGCCTTGCTCCTGCTGTTAACTTTGCAGTGCAAACACATCCTGGCTGTCTACCTCAGCCAGGCCATGGGAGCCTGCCAGGAGCTGGCTGTGTCTGAGGAGCAGCTCACAAACATCCTCCTGGCTGAGGAAGAGGATGAAGGATGAAGGATGAAGGATGAAGGATTTGGATCACACGTGGCTGTGTAGCTGGCATTTTTAATATCTACAAGGCTGTCAAATGCTCATTGTGGCTGGTAGAGTTCTTCCTGTGCTGCAGCCAAGTGTGACATTAATTAGCATCCTGGCACTGATTAATTAATTAATTAGGCCTGTGTTGACTTCAGTGTTATTTATTTTTGCTGGTTTTGGGATTTCTGAAGATGTTTGAACTAATCTGTAATGACTGTGATGTGAGGATGCCAACAGTCCTGCAGGTCTCAGTGATCCACAGATTAAAGAGCTGCTGTGGCTCTTTGCAAGTGGCAGCTCAGAGCAATTTCTGATTTTTCAGTGGGAAACCTGGTCCAGGGACTAGGGCAGGGACCCCTCAGTACCCTGAGACTGGTGACAGCCCTGTGCTTCCACTGGAACAGGATCTTTGGAAGCATCAACGTGGTTGCTGTGCTTTAAATCAAACATTTTCAGACACACTGACCACCTCAAGGCTGCCTCCCTGGGACCCAGCTCCTTCCAGCTGTGATTCCCTGTCCATGCTCTGTCCTCCCTGAGGGCAGCGTGGCCTCTCGTGCTGCACTGTGTGAACACATCAACCACGAGAAATAAAGGGGCACAGGCTGAGCCAGGTGGTGTGGGTGGTAAATGAAGCATTTTGTATGTAAATAACAGTTACTGCAAATACAAAATCTGAGCAACGTGAGGAGAACACATCCATCCATGTACAACAGAGCAGTGACAGCTGAATGGCCACAGCTGCACTCGCTACAGAAAGTTCCTCTGCTCTTTCTGCTTCACATTTTTATAGAAACCTTCAGAGCTTTTTGTTGAGGGGAGCAAGGGAGGTGTCCTATTTTTATTTTGCCTTGAAATGTCTTTGGCTCAGATCCACAAAGGCACTTCCTGTGCCCAGTGACCATGACCTGGGCCAGAGTTAATGCCTGACAGCCCAAAGGCACAGCTGCACTAAGGATGCTCCACATCCATCTGCAGGAATTCTGGCTCATGAGAGGCATGGGAAGGGAGCAGTGGTGGATGCTGAGCTCCACTGAAAGCTCTCACATGTGGGCAAGTGTTCAGGGACCTTCTCTGTTGGTGTTACAGCACTGAGAGTTTCACTCTGTTGCTGCTGTGAGAGTTTGGGTCGGTTTCAGGCAGCCAAAGGGAGAGATTCCATCCTTTGTTGTGAGGATAAATGTGGTTTGCAACCACTTGGCAACGCTGCCAGAGCTGCAGGTGAAACCCTGCTTGTTCCAGCCATGATTAACAGGAGGAACACGGCCAAAGATAGCACAGAAGGGAAGGAATGAAGGGAGGAGAGAGCCAGGCCCTGCCCAAATGGCAGGAGGTGGCCCCTGTGTCAGCTGGCCCCTGACCAAGGCAGGTGCAGCAAAGTGAATGGGGCTGGTAAAGGAGAAGCACTTGGGACAGGGACTGGAACTGCTCAGACTCGTGCTGGAAATGCCCATGTCTGAGACACTCACTGAGCTGGAGCTAAATTTGGAGATTGCATAAACATGTGCAAACCCATTCAGAGCTCTCTGGTGATTTCACCCAGGTTTGGGGCTCAGCTGCTCCAATGGCAGTGAAATCCAGCACTCCCAGGGAACCATTCCCTGTGCATGGTGGGTCCAGAGTCATTCCTGCAGCTGCTGCCTGCAGCCCTTGCCAGCTGGCAGAGGAGATGCTGCAGGAACAAGATTTCCTCAGCTTTTCAATTGATTTTACACCAGATCTGTCATTATATATGCCAGAGAAATGAAACTCTTGGGGTCTTGAACCCCCTTTTACTGCAACAGAATTTAAAAAAATATAGAGTTGATTTCTGTGTGATTCAAGTACAATTTTTCAGGAATAAAAATATAAAAATTACTATAAGGGGGGGAAAAAAGCATTCACAGCTTCTGGGGGTTACAGGGCTGCAGGGGTGCCCCAGCCAGACCAAGCTTCAGGAATCAGGTGAGCTGATTCCACCTCTCACAGCTAAAACCTGCACTTGTGGAAGCTCTGCAAGGCTGGCAAGTTTTGACCTGGGAGCAAAAACCTAATTGTAGAGCTCGTGTCCCCAAGGCAGAGTGACACTGGCCTTGGTGGCTCTGGTTCAGACAAGCCAGGACCATTGGGGCACTTCTGCCTCCTGCACTTTGATAGCTGGAAACAGATCTGGAAGCAAACCTGAAGCACTGGGCTGCACAGTCCTGTGAACCAAAGTGATTTAAAGGCAGTAAAACCTCTGCTCTAAAACCTTGGTCAAGTCTTTTCTCAAATCTTTCAGTAAATGGGGTTTCCATGCTGGGCTGGCCAGTTCTGACCTGGTTTTCCCATCCTCACAGTCCCTCCCCTCAGTGCCTGGAACACAGATTCAGTTTCACACCAGCAACTGGGCTAAGTAAGACTTTTTCCCATCAGAGAATACAGGCTGCATCAAACAATTGATGGAATAATTAGGATATTACCAAAGTGCTGTCAAGTATGGACTTAGAGAACAACTCAAACAACAGACACAAAATTATTACTCCTAAATGAATCAAAATATTAAAAAAAAATAATAATAATAATTAAAATCAAGATCCTATGACTTGACATGAGCAGCACAATTGGGGAAACACCCCCCGAGCAGGTGAGTCTTCCCCAGTCAGTGTCCAACCTGGGAAGGAAACACCTGGAAAGGAAACACAACAGGATCACAGCTCTCACACCCCTGGGGCTACAGAGGAGGGCGAGCTGCACTCAGCGTCCCCGCTCAGGTCACTCCTCCACGAGGCACGACGTTAATTAGAAAAGTGAAAATAAAAACACAGCTGCACAAGTGCATAGTGGTCATCTCTGAGCACTCCTGGGACTGCTCACACGGGCAAGGGCAGCGCCAGGGACGGGCTGGGCACCCAGGGGCAGCAGGGGCAGGGTCATACGGTCACTGAGGCCACGGGGGAGCTGATGTTGATGGCAGTCAGGTGCTGGTTGTTGTCAGAGGGGCACTTGGGGAAGTCGTCGGCCTTGCAGAGGATCTTGGAGAGGATCTTGCGGAAGGTGCAGCGGAAATCCCGGATCCTGTAGGCGTAGATGATGGGGTTGATGACAGAGTTGGCGTGGGAGAGGATGATGGCCACGTACATCACCCACTCGGGCTTGGACCTGGAGAAGTCCTCGTGGAAGTGCGTGATGCAGTTCAAGATGTGCAGGGGCAGCCAGCAGAAGGCAAAAAGCCCCACAATGATGGCCAGAGACTTGGCTGCATGGACCTCCTTCTGCAGGGTGGTCCTGGAGTTGCCCATCAGCTCGATCTGGTGCAGCTGCTTGCAGGCCACCATGAATATCTTGATGTAGATCCCCAGCATGATGACGAGCGGGAGCAGCACGCAGCCGAAGAAGTTGAAGTAGACCATGTAGCTCATGGTCACCACGTTCTCAAAGAGACATGAGATGAAGCAGCCCTGGGGCTCTGTCCCAGGCTCGGCCCCTGTCTCGTTGGTGGCGTTGGGACAGCCACTCATGGCTTTATGCCAGCCCATCAGTGGGGTCAGTCCAATCCCAAAGGACAGGAGCCACAGCACTGCGATGAGTCCCCTCGCCCGCTTGCCGGTCACCAGGCTGTTGTACCTGCAGCCCCCGGGACAAAACCACAGTAAATGTTACAGAAATGAGCACTTTACTTCCCTGCAGTAAAGTCATCAGTGTTTTGGTTAATGAGACAAAGCCACACCCACACCCACGAGGGGGCCCCACCTCTCTAATCACCCGAGGGGCAAAAACTCTCACCTGTGCTCTCCACCCACGCACCGTGATTCGGGGAGGTGACTCATTTACTATTCCTGAGAGGCGCCAGGCACTGCCCCAGCCCACAAACCCCCTGCAAGGGGAGGGAAAGGACCTGGAGTCTTAAAAAAGGCTTTACCATTGCGTGAGCCTAAACCACCAACTGCCAGCAGGGCACGGACGGGGAGGCTCCCTGTGACTGATGCTCTCTGCCTCTGAGCAGCCACTGCTGGGCACGCTGGAGCAGCTGCTGGGCCAGTTCCTGGGCTGACCCATCCAGCTGGGGCAATGCTGGTGCCCAGGTCTACGTTGCAATCCCGCATGGGTTATGAAGAAGGTCCGCTGTGGCCCAGGGACAAGTTGGTGCAGTGCTGAGCCTGGTGCTGCCCCACACCTTCCTCATCCCACTGAGTCCCTTCATGGCCCCTCCTGCTCTCAGATGCTCAGAGGGAGCAGAGCTGGAACCTGAAGCAGCAGAAGTCAAAAGTCTGGTTTGGGAGCAACCAGAGCAGATGCCAAAGTCAAAGCATCGGTCGGATCCCTGTCTGGAGATAGGGAGAGCCTGCGAGTGCCAGAAGACAACATGAGAAACCCATTCCTGTCCTCTCCACAGCTACACGTCCCCTCCTTCCCACACCCTTCTCTCAGTGCTTGTTTACTCTGGCTTGGCTGCCCTGCTCCTCCTTTCCTAAGAACGTTTGTTCTGATTTTCTTCCGGCCCGTGAGGCAGGGGAGGGTTTTATTCCCACAGAACTGCAGCTGTGCCTGTGAATCACTGCACTGCCTCCGTGTGAGCTGAGCCTCCTGCTCCTCCTGCAAGGATGGGGGGACAGTGGGGGTCTGCCAGCACCAGCTGGGGGTCAAAGAGGGGCTGGAGGAGCCCTCAGCTCCTTCTTCAGGCATGAGCTGGGCTGGCTGGGAGGATGCAGGAGCAGCAGCCACATCTAGGCGCTGCTGAATTGTGGACACAGTCCATGGGTTGGTGTCTGAAGGGTAGATCCAGCCTGAGGGGCTTCTCCTGCATTTTTCTCTCATTATTAATAAGTTTCAATACTTAAGAAGATGAGAAGTTCTCAAATAGGGCATCAGTGAGGCCAAGCCTGTTGCTTTTGAGACCCCACATTAAGCTTTCAGAAGCTGGAGCTGGTCTGGGCTTGTGGGACCTGAAATCATTGAGATTTGAGCAAGTTGACAGAAATCCAATCTCTTGGCAAGGTCTGAGTCTTGAGCTACAGCCCAGGCCAAGCTCAGTCAGTGCTGCAGAGGCACCAGGAGCTGCTGCTCTCTCTCAGCTCTGCAGGGGAAAGGGAAAACTGCAGCTCTGCAGCTCGTGCTTGCCCTGCCTAGAGGATCTCTCCAGGTGCTCCATCCCAAAAACTACCACGGTGAGACTGGAAAATGCCAAAGGGCCCATTGTCTAGAAACAGAAACTGAAGGAATGGAGGGGTTTGTGTGCTCAGGAGCAGGAGGAGCCACCATGGCCATGCTGAGGTGCCAGGCTGGTGACATTTGGTGCTGCCTCTTGCTGGAAACATTTGGTCCCAAATAAGGCTTCTTCCATCTGCTCTTCTCCTGAACTCTTCTGCCAAGATAAGGCTTGGCTTGAAGGTTTACAAGACCAGTTAAGAAGCCACTTAGTGTTCCAGTGGCTGTACTGGTGGCCTGTTTATTTTGGAGCTGCTTGCTCTTCCCAGCGCTCCCAGCGGAGCGTGGCACGTGCATCTCTGTATCTTCTGAGAGAAGATGCAAAAACATCCTGAGCTCCCAGTCTGCAAGAGCCAGAGCTGAGCAGTGGGGAGGGCTGAAGGCCCAGGGAAGAGGTGGAGATGGTTTTTCACAGGGAACAACTGCCCTGCTCAGATTAGCTCTTCATTTCCCCAGAATTTGCATTGAAAAGCCCTCCCACCATCTCTCCATGCAACTGATGGCGGGTGCTGATGATGGACATTGCTGTGGCCAGCCAGAAAGGCCAAGGGGAAACTGAGAATATCCTGATGTCCTAGAATTGTTCATTAATGACTTTGTTATTACCTTAGTACCCTTATTTGGTGGGACTCTGCCTGTATTGCCCTTAAGTCAACACAAGTTAAGCACATGCTTAAAAAAAGAAATTAATGAATGTCACCAGATCCAGGTATGAGGAGTTTCACAAGCTCTTCCCTAAGCTCCATAAAACAGGGTCAGACAGTGAGGAACCAACAGATTTTCACAGCTCAGAATTCTCCAGCAAACCCCTCCTTCATTCTCTTCTAGGCTTAATATTATTAGGCAAAAAAAAACCTATTAAAGTAAATTTACTCACCTATGTCTGCTCAACTAATGTATAACAAATATTGAATCACCTCTATGCTTCTGCCCGGAGGCATCAAATGTTGCCTTAATGTAAATAACAGGTGAATATTTTAAAATGATTTATTGGAATTAAATAACCTGGCAATGCATTAGTTTGCACTAATGCACCAGGCAAAGTCTCTTTATTGCTGCAATCACCATGAAGACTTTAATTATCCCAGCTCCCACCCCGTGCCCTCACAATGGCCCCGTGGGAGCCCTGGTGGGGCGAGTCAGGTTCCTGATGGATGGAGCTGTGCCCTGGCCACCAGTGTCACTGCAGGAGGACAAGTGCTTGAGGGAGAGCTCCGTGTGTCCCTGTGGACAGCTGGGGCTGTCCCCTCACCCACACGGGCCACAGAGGCTCCAGCCAGGGCTCCACAGGGGCTGGACGAGGTGTCCCCTGTTCCTGGTGGCCTTCCCACAGCAGGCGTCCCCCGTGGCCCCTCCAAAACCCAGAGAGCACCACAGCAAACACAAAAGAGGAGGGAGCTCTGTTAGGGAGTCTCGCTGTGTGTGTCGGAGGATGCTTGGGGTTGGGGTTTTCTGCATTTCTGCTGCCATTTCCTGGGGCTGGGAAGCAGCCAAGTGGCCCAGGCTGGTGCTGAGCACAGCTGGCACAGAGCAGGACACGCTGCCAGCCCAGCCTCTCAGGAGTTTGGCCCCAAAGGCAGGAACTGAGTCATGTCCTGCACGTCCCTGGCATCTGCCCAGCAGCCCCTGCTGGACCCCGGGAGCTCACCCCAGCCCTGCTGCCCCTGAGCTCTGTCTAACAAGGAAAGCACAGCAGGAGAAATTCAGCTTTTGGGGTGATGGGCTTGGGGCAGGAACAGCAGCAGCCTGGAGGAAACACTCTGGAGCAGGACTTTATTGCCACAGGCATGATCTTGGAGAGCAGGAGCAGGAACAGGAGAATCCTGCCTGTCCCCAGGCAGCCCAAAGGATGGACACATCAAAGTGGTGCCACACAGCCCCTGTCCTGTCCATCATGTCCCTGTGCCAGAGCAGAGGCTGCTCAAGGACTTTGGGTTCTCCCAGAGCAGGATCAGCCTTCGATGAACAATTTCAGAGCTTAAACTCCAATCTCACACATGGCTTGTGCTCCCCAGCTCCCTCCCCACTCTGCTCCATGCCCAGGCTGCTGGGTGCAGGGTGAGGAGCAGGTGGAGTTTGCAGAACTCGGACCAGGCAGGTGCTCTGGTACAAACAACCAGTGACAATTCAGATATTTCTATTTTAAGTGTGAAGGGAAATGCACAGACACCTCCATTCACAAGGGGTGAGAACAGCTCAGCTGCCAAGCATTGTGTCCTTGTCACCTCCTCACAGCTGTACTTTGCATCTTGCTCTTTTTTATTATTTTTTTTTTAGCTATAACAAAATAAGCACCGTTGCTGCCTCTGTGCTCCATGCACAGCCACGGAATGGAGATCACACTGCAGCTGAAATATCCTGGCAGGACATTTTAAATGAATCATAAATTGCACCTTAGAGAGGAGGGGGAAAAAGAAATAAAAAGAAAAAGCTGTGCTGTTTAACCAGGAAGGAGTTGGCGGCCAGAGATGTGATCAGTGGTAACGCTATCAGCTGGGGAAGCGGGACATCTGCGAGTGTCCCTGTCCCGGGCAGACAAATCACTTCCTCCCGCATCTGTCCCTATTGTGCGCGGGGACAGCAGCAGCGCTGCCGGCCTTCCGCTGGGCGGGGACTGCCACACTGCCACACTCACACTGTCACACTGTCACATTCACACTGTCACACTCACACTGCCACACTGTCACATTCACACTGTCACACTGTCACACTGCCACACTCACACTGTCACACTGTCACACTGCCACACTGTCACACTCACACTGTCACACTGTCACACTCACACTGTCACACTGTCACACACTGCCACACTGTCACACTCACACTGCCACACTGTCACACTCACACTGCCACACTGTCACACTCACACTGTCACACTGTCACATTCACACTGTCACATTCACACTGTCACACTGCCACACTCACACTGTCACACTCACAATGCCACACTGCCACACTGCCACACTCACACTGCCACACTCACACTGTCACACTGTCACACTCACACTGTCACCCGCCAGCCCCGGCTCAGGTGAGCTCACGGGTCCGGAGGCAGCAAAACCAGAGAAACAGGCACCCCCAGCCCTGGGCATGCCGAGCGTCCCCTCCCCTGGGTCCCCGTGTCCCCAGCCACGAGCCGGGGCTATCAAACACCCTGCAGGCTTAAAACCCTGCCCGAGATATTCTTATCCCTGCGCTTAACCCCCCTGTGAGCCCTCCTTGCCCGGGGTGGCGACAGAGCCGGGAGAGGCTCCTGCCGCTGCTGTCCCCGCACCGCCTGGGGACAGGGGACAGCCGCGGGGCATCGGGTGAGCAGCAGTGTGGGGAGGAGGAGCACGAGAGAGGCATAAAAGCTACAAAGGGCCGGGTAATGTGGGGGGTTAATGCGGGAATCTGCAGCTGAGGGTGCTGCGAGGGGCTCGCAGCCCCGCGCTCGTTGGGCGCTGACGGGACCGGCGAGGTGCGAGCGCCTCAGCCTCTCGCAGCGGCCCGAGGGGTTCGCACGGGCGATCTCGGTGACTGCCCGTGCTCGCTCGGCAGGGTGAGAAAAAGCGACTGAAAGCTGAACTCAGACACCGGGGGTGTCAGCGGGGCGGGCTGGGGCAAACAGAGGCCAGCAGAGCCCCGGAGCACAGGAAGGAAATGAGCTCAGCCCCCTCCCCCTGCGCGCTGCTCCCACGCTGCAGCAGCCCCCGACATCCAAACATCAGCAGCTGCCCCAGAACGTCCCTGTGCCTGCAGGAGAGTGTGATACTGGTGTGGAATAGTGTCATACTGGTGTGGAATCAGTGTCATACTGGTGCTTTGTGTTTCTGTCCTAGAGCACAAGCCCGCAGTCCTCTCCTCAGCACCACCCTCCCCCGGGGCTCCGCAGCCCGGCGCTCTCAGCCTGCCGGGGCCTGGGGCTGGGGATTTTTGTCATTCCGAGCCTCCCCGAGGGTGAGGCCTGGCTGTGCAGCACCAGGGGGCTGAGTTAAAGGTGCCTGGCAGAGGTGAGACAGGGACTGGATTCAGAGGCAGCCGTTTGGGTGCGATCCCGTGTCCCAAACAGCGCTGACCACTGCCCCTCCCAGCGCCCTGCTCACTCCGGTAGCAGATAAGGGTGGGAGATGGCAGTTCTCTGCTGGATCTTTCTGCAATGAAAGGGGTGGAACCCCCTTCCCAAAGTTTCCAAACCTCTGCCTTTCCACGCACCAGCCCCACCAAGCTGCTGCTCAGCTGCCCTGACTGCAGAGCCCCGACCAACCTCCCCAGGGGCTGGGTCACCACCGAGCCCACCTGAGCCTCATCCCAGCCTATTCCAGCAGCTCCAGGAGCCCATCCCGTCCTCTCCTCCCTGCCTGGGCACTTCCAGGTGGGACAGAGCACCCAGCCCTGTGCCAGCACAAGGGGCACAATCCCATGGAAGGTTTGAGCAGTGGGAAAGGGGGACACGGCCAAGAGCTGCTCCCACAGCTCCTGCAGGGACTGTGCTCTGTCCCTTGTCCCCAGTGGGTCCAGCAGCTCTGGTCCCAGTGGCACCAGTGCCCACATGGCACTGAAGGGTGTAAGAGCAGGGACACACACAGGGACACACCCCCACTGGTGCACTCCCAGGTTAATTGTGGCTCATGCCCAGGCCTGATGTCATCCATTGGATTAGGAGTTAATCCTCTCTTTGGATTGCACAAATTCCCTAACCCCAGTCCCTTCTCCAAGCCTGAGAGCCGGTGGGGCAGGGACAGGACTGACACATCTGTAGGCACAGCTGGAGTCACTAATTCCTGGCATCTTGTGGATCAAATACTGTAAGAGGAGTCCCCCACCCCCGCGTGGTCACTGCCTGGGGCAGCCCAGGGCCGGGGCAGAACACTCCTCAAAGACTCAGCTTTGTGGTCTGTGCTCATTGCTCTGACAAACAGCAAATTTCATAAAAATTCCAAGCAGCAGCTCGATAATTGACAAAGCAAAAACTTGCTACTTCAAAATAAAACAGTTTCTGCCAAAACATTTTGGTTTCGTGTATTTTTTTGCAGGGAGAGGTCAAAAGATCTTCTGGAGCAAAATTCTGCTGGATTTTAAAAGTTGCTTTAAAAAAAAATCTTAAAGTTAACCTGTGTTTTTATAGATTGAGCTGGCCAAAACAGAATAAAACCCTTTTAAATCCAAAGATCTGGGTTCTGACTCAGCCTGGAGATCAGTGCCCTCAGCCAGCAGCCTGGAACCAACCCTGACATCCCTGATGCTCCCTGGCATCCCTGCTGTCTCCCAGCTTCTGCAGGAGCTGTGCTGGGGCAGAGGTCCCAAAGAGGTCCCAATTCCTTTTCCTGTCAGGACTTTTGTTTTTTTGGGAGGGAAGTGGCCTCGGAGGTGCGGAAAAAGATATAAAAATCTGGGACATACATTTTAAGGAAACCAGGCTTCTCACAGCTAAAAATAGCTGTGATTTCCCCTCTCTACTTTATTGCCACGAGGGCACATGTGATTATTCCTGATTTTGTTGTTGTGTTTTGGCTGCATCCGAAGGCTGGAACGAGTGGCAGCCCTGTGAGAGCCTCCCACGTCCCCTGGGCCAAGCTTGGCTGACACAAACTTCCCTAAAAATGTGACAGCTCCATTGCTCAAGCAAACACCCCAGCCCTCCTGCCCTTGCTGGGTTTGTGGCACTTGCAGTTTATAACTCAGTGATAACCAAGGCCAGGCACAGCATCCTGAGGGATGGGGAGGCTCTGGAAGCAGGAATCAGGCATCAGGATGCTCAGGGAGTGGGCACAGCACGGGAGCCACACGGGAGCAGCAGAACTCGCCCGGGGGTTGAGATGAAGGGCAGTGCAAGGATGAAAGGAAATGAGGCAAGGGCACAAGGAGGAGGAGCAGCTGCAGGTCTGGGTGCTGATGGCACTCAAGAGTGGCAGGTGAACACCAAGAGGATTTTCTCTGCTCCCCAGTGGCTCCAGCCCTCCCACTTGACATCCAACCCCACCAGTTTGCATTGCTGAGCAACAAGCTGGGAGTTGACAGGGATCTGGGAAGAAATCTTTACTGGGGAACTTAGAGGGAACCCCTCCTCTGCAGCACAGGGGAGCAGCGAGGGCAGGCAGAGCCTCAGCATCAGCCAAGCCCCCTCTGGAAAGGATGAGGAAAAAACTGCAACAATCCAAATTTCGTCTGTCCCACGAGGACAGCAGGAAGGAGCTGCACTGCTGCCTTCCTCACGTCAAAGCCAAGGGGGGCAGCAGCTCCTGTGGGACACTGGCAGGAGCAGAGGCTGATCAGGGCAGCACCATTAACAGATCCTGATCCCATTAACTGATTGTGAATCCATACGAGGATCCTCTGGCTGCAGGAGGGGCAGCGAGGGCTCAAAGATGTGCAAAAAGGGAGAGGATGTGGCTGGAACCCTGTCCCAGTTCGTAGCAAAGCTTCTCTGGAACATCAGTCCTGCACATCTGCAAGGGGTAAAGTTGAAGGTAGGAGAGAACCAGGACAAGCAGCAGGTCAGCTCAAATCCCAGGGAAATGGGGATAATTTTCCCATGGCAGGTCCCAGCTGGGATATTTGCCAGGCAGCAGCACCACATTCACTGTCCTGCAGGCAGGGGCACACACACTGTGCTGTTATTCAGTGATTTACACTTCTTCTGCTCTCTAAACACAGATTCTCTTCTCCCTCCCTAATTCCTGACACGTTTGTTCCAGGCATCCATCCCTACCTACAATTCTTCACCACGCCAAAGGATTTGGGTTAATGCAAATAAAAGGAAACTGTTTTATTCCACCTACAAATCTTCTTTGGCTCCCAGCTACGGGACTGTGGGGTGAAATCCAGCCCTGGAGGAAGCCAGAGAGCAGAAGCCTCTGTGCCAAGTGCTCTCTGCAGGATGGATTTGCTGCTGCTGAGAGATGCTCGATTCCCTGGCTTGGACATTCTGCTTGGAGGAAGTGCTGGGGGGGGTCAGGCTGGCAGAGGAGAGCTGGGATGGAGCTGTGTCCCCGGGCACAGGGATGGGCACACAGGGGTGGCAGCAGCCAGGAGGCTGCAGGAAGAGGGGACAGAGTGTCCGAGGACAAGGAGCTGCATCCTGGTGGTGGCCAAGGGAGAAGGGATCCAGGGAAGGGCTGGGAGCTGCAGCTGCACAGAATGGGCAGCGTGGGTGAGGGCTCCTCCACAAGCAGTAAATTCATCAAAAGCAAACAAGCGAAATACGAGTTTCGAGGGACAGAAAGATTTCATGGCTTCGGGTCAAATTCAGCAAATATTTTTAGCCAGAAGAGGGAGGGCTCTAAGCCACCATTTTTAAAATAAGATTTTTGTTCTGCAATTCTCCAGATGAGAAGCTGTCAGTTCCTTCCCCAGTGAGGAGGTCCTGACCTCAAAGAGCAGCACAGCCACATCGGAAGGGTTGGGCAACTCAACCCCAAATCTGCCAGGTTGGTCAGGATCACTTTGCTTCACTGAAACCTCCCAACATTGCTGTTCCAGTTTCACTGAAACAATTTTCCTCTTCCCCATGGGATTTCTCGGTTCAGCCACAGAGCTGAAAAATCCATTATTAGCCTGGCTGTAATGCAAAGTTCCGCTGTGCACCCCAGCCCACAGGCCTGCCCAGCCTCTCAAACAGCTCTGAAAGGGTATTAAATAATGTGGCACAGCCAGTCCTTAATGTCCCTGCTGAGCTTTCCACAGGGAGCTGATGGAGCACTGGATGTGACAAGGAGACTCATCTGCTCTGCAACAACCACATTATTTATGGTAATTGCTGGACAGGGCTGGGCACAAATCATTTTCTTAAACATTTAGTACTTCATGGCCTGGTATCAGCCTCTGCACTGGCCTCCAGAACGGGTGTTCTAATGAGAAAAGCTTTTCCTGCAGTCTCCATTCCTAGAAATTGGTGATCAGCTTCTCGTTTCCACAGCACAACCCTGCTTCCAGAAATGGCACGTGCTCCTGCCCAGGGAGGGTGGTGGGAGAAGTTCCTCCCCCCTCCCTGCCAGCAGCACTGTGGAACATCCTGGGAATAATGATGCTGAAGAGAAAACTCCAACCAAGCCTTGCTGGGAAAACCCTGGTGCAGTAGAGAAGGGTTTTGCCTGTGTAGATTTATAACCTCCTCTACCCCCTTTTGATCTTGGCTGTACAACTAAAAAAAGCCTTTCAGTATCAGTTCCTAAATGTCCTGTCACTGAGGCAGTGGCCTGTCCATTGTCCTGCTCCTCACAGGGAGAAGCCCCCTCCTTTGAAAGGAGATTTTTACTTGCTGGTCCCTTCTGATAGGCCTCAATGCCAAGATGGAGTTTAATCCAAATTTCACACTTCAGCCAGGCTAGGATGGGACTCCTTGGTCTCCATTTGTGTCCAGCTCGAAAGGACTCAGAGGAATAAAGATGTTTGTGCAAACGGAATAAAAGATTTGGTGTGAGATGGGGTGAGGAAAGTGAAGCTGGGAAAGAATCCCAAAGCAAAGCAAAACTGCCCTGGGATGAACTGCCCTGGTGGAGAGTCGAGTAAACCTGCTTAGGACCAGGACTGGGGGGAAAAGAGAGTGGAGGAAATATTGGCTGTTTTGTCAGTTGGCAAAGCCACTTCCCTTCTGCAAGCACAGGGACAATCCCTCAGAGCATTTCTGATCCTCTGCTTCCCCCCGGCTCTCAGCAGAGCAGAAACTCCTCACCGCAGTTTCTTCAGCTGCAGAAAGTGCTTGTGGTACAAAAATTGAGTTATTGCCCGACAGCTTGAGGCCTGGGGTGTGATCAAACTGAAACTTAAAAATCTGACCTGCTTCTGTAGCTGCTGCTGTGCCGCTGCCCCGAGAAAGCCCCGAAGGAACGGATGGAAAAGACACGACAGCGTTTTCCGGAGCCAGGCTGGGTCTGTGAGCCCGGCTGGGGGGCTGGGAGGGTCAGAAACAGGGGCAGGGGTGCTGGAAACAACCTGTCCCTGTCCCTGCTCTGCTGCAGGTCTGCTCCCACTTGCGCGACGTCCCCCGGAATTTCCACGCGCCGTGCTCGGATGACACACAGCCACGCTTTTCCACCGCTGCCTGATGACTAATTAATATTTGCTCAGCCTCTGCGAGGTCTCAGATGCAAGGTGCCAGAACGGGGTGAAAGGGTTTTCTTTTTTTAAGTCATTTGAGGGTGACTTCATTGCTCGTGCACGGGAGATGCCGGGGACGAGCAGAATCCGGGCAAGCTGCGGCTTTCCGCAGTTCAGCCGGGGTCCCTGCACCTCATCTGCCCTGCTTCCCCACAGCCTCTGCTCCTGGCCAGTCCCTGGAGCTGTCCTGGACTCCCGGGGGGCTCCTTCAACGTCTTATTCCCAGGAAAGGACAACTGAGACACGGAGGAGACTGAGATGAACAAACTCAGGTCGTTCATAACGCAAAGCCCGGGGTTTGGTGCACTTCAGCTTGAGGAAGCTGCTGCACCAGCCCACTGGAGACGTGCCTGTAACTTCTATTCCATACAGTTTTCCCTTTTTTAATTCAATTCCCATCAATTAGAAGGAAACCAATTCATGTCTTGGATACTGCACTTGGATGAGACTGAACTGTAAAACTCTAAATTCTGACGTGTGAATCTTTCTGCTCCCCTCTTCTTTCACAGTGGGAAATAGGAGAAAGAGTGGCTGCTCCTCTATTTAATTACCTGGGGGATGCCTGGACACCACAATAAAGGGGCTGTATAAATACTACACAGATGAGCCACAACCATCCCAAACACAGCCTTACATCACTGCAGGCCCGCCTGAGAGGCCACTGACCCTCCCAAGGCAAACATCCTCAAGAAACTGAACATCCAGGTGCATTTGGAAGCAAGAGGTGGGATACTGATCCCAGTCCAGCAGAGAGTGAGTGACAAACCTCTGTTATTTTCATCACCTGTGAGCAGCAAAACTTTTGGGGCAGCTCTAGAGATCAGAAATTCCTGCATGCTAAGAGCAGGAAGATCAGACCCGGGCTGTCAGGGAATGTGGCTGCCCGCTCCCACTCCATTCTCTTACCTCAGTGGGATCTTAATAGCCAGGTACCTGTCGATGGCCACCGCCAGCAGGCTGAAAATGGAGCTTTGGGTCAGCACCAGCACGAAACAGGCGAAGAAGAGGCAGCTGTGAAAATCCACCTGGAAGCCAATGCTGATGGTGATGGCGAAAGGGATGGCCAACAACCCCACGGCGATATCAGCCACGGCCAGCGACACCAGGAAATAGTTGGTGGCGTTCTTCAAGGTGCTGTTGATGGCCACAGCCCAGCAGACCAGCACGTTGCCAGCGATGGAGAGCACGGCGATGATGAGCTCCAGCACGATGTAGGTGGTTTTCGTAGTGTCCATGGCGAGAGCCCAGCGCCGGGAGCAGGCGCCGCTCATGGGAAGAAGGGACTTTCCACCGGGCGCCCTCCCGCAGGTACCAACACGCCACGGGGCAGCCGAACGCCCATGTCCGGGCTCCCCGCGGCCCTGGGGGGCCGGAGGGGCGCGGCGAGCCCCGGGTCGCGGCCCCCCGCTGCCCGCACCG